>JAGVSQ010004855.1:0-16317 GCA_022683975.1 Rhyacophila evoluta | reverse complement strand
AAAAGAATAAATAAATAATCAAAATTAAATATATAAATATGGAAAGAAGAAGAGAGTGTCTACCAACTAAGTTAGACAGACCGTATTCTAATAATTTATTTTTTTAATATACCATGTTCGCTTCCAACGAGGACCATATGTATCTACACAATATGAAGATATCCACCCCGAAAGTGGAGTATATAGATCTCCGCAACGTGGAGATGTCTTGTCAGAAGTCTTACACGAGAATTGTTTATCAGACAATTACTTAACCCAATGGGCATCCAGTACTGCATTTTTCAGATATTTAAAATCTAACAGATGGAAAATCGAACCCGCATTTCCCGGATTGCTAGGCGCGCACGCTACCAACTACACCACCGGGGAGACTAAAAAAAATAATAGCATCCATCTTATCTCATTCTCACCTAGGTGGAAGATATCAATATACAAAGCGATCGTGTTAACCATCACCATTGCTCTCTGCATTGGCATGACTACTGGCAGGATAGTCCTGCATTTAGGAATGAAAAACAGCGGATGTTAATATGGAAAAAATATCAATATTTATAATTAATCTGATTCCAACTAATGCACTTGTTTTTTTTATTATTATCAGTTTTATTTTTCTACTTGACTTACACAATCAAATACGATTTACTGTTGTAAATATTTTGAATTGTTATTTTTATCACTTTTACCATCACATGGCGCCCGTCTACCACAATATCAGACGTAGTATTTCTTTTGGTAGTCATCGAGGATATCACTTGTCTCCAATACAAAAAGGGAATGGTGGGGTAAATGAAGGGCATGGGGCAATATCGATCCGTAGACGCGACGGTCGCTCGTACCCCGGTGCCCTCACTTCTCCGGTCTACCCGCGAGCTGTGGGTGTATACACCGACTTACCTAAAAATGACAATAATTTATTAACACAAATGTCTCACATCTTATTATATAGCTATTTGATTGCATGCAGTCTAAAAAAATTCACTAGAATAATTATGTACCCACTGTATAAAATTAAATAATAAATATATACATTTCATAACTTGCTCACCCCCAAAATGCAACATATAGATCTATACAGTATGAAGATTTCCACTCTTAAGGTGGAGTATATCGATATTTGTAGTATGAAGACGTCTTGACAGATTATTTTTCACAGGATTTTTTTATCATACAATTGCTCAGTTTTTTTGTTAAGTCAGTCAGTGGGTATCCAGTCCTGCATTTTTAGATTATTAAAATCCAACAGATGGGGAATCGAACTCGCATTCCGCTGAATGCTAGGTGAACAGGCTACCAACTACGCTAACCGTGAAGAAAATATAGCAAAAAAGTGACATATAAATAATATATACAAAACTGTATGCTCATTGGGTTGAGCAATTGTCTGATAAACAATTTTTATGAAATATATTCTATCAAGTGTCTTCTATCTGTCTTCAAATGGTGCAAATCCATACACTCCAATTTTCGCGTGGAGTGTATGGATATGCGCCACTGTGTAGATCGATATTATCTATGTTCAGAGGAAACATGTTAGACAAAAAATATATTTTAACAAGGTAACATTTTAAAGTACTCCATGATACGGCCAACATCTGATATAGGCACTTTTAGCATTGGGTCTTATTCCGTCAGGATGTGAGAAATTTCTCGTTTGTAGAATTATCTACTTAAATACACTAAAAGTAAATATTTTTTCAGGGACAATTTCAGTATTAAGAAACTTTTTCAATCTATAATTAAATGTTTAAAAAACAATAGACAAAAGATTTTAATCATGACCGGAATCACTATATATAACAAAATCTACTCACGCGTACATCTATATTTATTTAGATATCTACGGTGAACATCCCTTCGTCCCTTGGAGCTCTACTCTTGCCCCGAATTACCCCTCACTTGGGAATCTAGGAGTCGACACGTCTTGAGTTATTGTTTTCATAGAAAATATATGGAAAGTGTTCTTGCACTTTGCCGTATGAAGTTTTTGAAGACTCGTAATTCACTTACTAAGGTTAAAATAATATTGTATACTTCATATGATGAAAACGAAATATTGTGAATTTTTATTTTTAATATATATTATATACAACAAAAAATATTTAACATGTGAAGTGCCATCAGTATTTTCTACCACATAGGTTCCAACAGTATAGCAATGAGTCTCAATATTGTAAAAATATCCAATTTAACTCACGCTTTACCGTGTTCAACGCCACGGTGCTTGACCTTAAGTGTTCAGTTAAAAATGTATGCGTATACAAAATCTATTAAATCAATAAACGTAATTGTCCATAAAAATAATTTTATTAATTATTCAAAAACAAATAAAATAAATGAGAAAATAACTGCGGAAAAAGAAAAGTGACATTCCAAGGAAAATATCATTGATACACTAAGTCACTGTGATAAGTCGCTCAAAATATTCCCTCTCTTTTTCTTTGAATAAAACAACATCATGTTTAAATGAGTGATCGACGCTGTCCATTATACATAATACTAACGTGGTTTAATATTCCAATATACGCCCATGCCGATTCTAGAATGAATACAAAACAATCATATTTGCTAAATTACTATGACTTCTTATAAATAAAATAAATTTCGATATTTCCTTTTTCAAGCAAGTGAGGAAAAAAAACATAAATGCGAGAAAACGATGAATGCGGGAAAGTCTCATACAATGTATATTAAAAATTAATTGGTGTTTACAATAATTATCAGATTTTTACATTACATTTTATAATAAATTTTTAAATTATTTCTATATATTTTTTGTATAAACTGTTTTCCGTGCAGTTCTTTTAAATTGTTTATAACTCTATTACAGAACACTTCGGGACTTTATCGAGTCGTATTCAGGAAAAAAATGTATACGTAAAAATTGAATTTCTTGAATGAAGTTTTTTTTTAATATTTTAAATTATGCTTCATAAATTTAAAAAAACAAAGCTTTTCCAGTATAATTTTTACGTACGCAATCTTTTGCTGAATACGGCTTGATATATTATATATCACATGAACGACAGATACGGGAAAACGATAAATTCGGGAACTTTAAATCGAAGCTTCACTTAACTAATTGCTTTCTATAGATAACTTTCTACGTAAGATTATAGTGATATGAAATACATTATGTTAGGTACCAAACTCAATAATTAGTAATTTTAGCTTTTAATTAAATTTAAAATTTTTATTTTAGATATTAAAGTTAAAAATATATAAGAGTTGATATATTCTGGAAAATAACTAGTATTTATTGTAAAATTTCACCCACGTAGCCAATGTTAGAAAGTCGTATGGAAATAGTTACTGTCTGTAATACTAGCAACACCACAAAACGGTGTGCACTAAGCTTCCAATTAACATTGTCTTATTCTCTTACACTAACCCGCTTGACGTGCTTTTTCTGGTTGCAAACAACACAGAATAAATATTTGGCGCAATAAAACATTTGACCCTTTTTTTAACGTAATTCTCAATTTAAATTCTAAAAAAGAATATTAAATATTTTGCATTTATGACACTCATTTATTCCGTTTTTATTAATTTATATAAATGTCATAACTCGTGATACTATTTTTCAAAACAAATATGAATTTATTTACAACTTGCTTATTGTCAAGTATTTGATGTACGGCATATAATTATTTAAAGACTCTCAAAGTAATCTATATAATTAATCAATTTTACGTATTTCAAGTGATTTTTTCTTAAGCAATTTCAAATAAAACATAAATTTCACGTGATTCTCTCAGTAGAACAATATTCATTAGCTATACCATGAAATTTAACTAATTAATTAAAGTTTTGATAACTATCAAAATCATTTGAGCTTTTATTTAAATCAATATTATAATACGAAAAGTCAATCAAAATTAGACTAGATCATAAACAATCATAGCACACTCATAAATAGGCCAGTTGCTAGATAATAACAAATCACATGATGAGGAATTATTTGAAGGTAACGTATGTAGTAAAGTTGAAGATAAGCGCTTTCATCTACCTAGCAGCCTTAGTTCACCTCGGCAGAGAGTGAAAACTTAGGATAGTCATATAGGACTATAATTGAAGCGATTAAAACAATAAAATATTTACCTTCAATTAATACTCAGCAACTGGCCTAAAAATAGTGATTTTTATTTTAATAATTTTATGCCACAAGTAACAAGCAAACACTGATTAAATTATTACCTGTAAATTTATATTTCAATTGTTATTTACTCAATAATTTTGTACACTTATAAATTCAAACCCATCTTAGGTGTGACGTATTTTTTTTTATTTTAAGTATGTTTGTCTTTAGGTTTTATTCAAATATTTATTTTAAAATGGTCGCCTAATAACAGGCTTATGTTTTTTCATGAATTGACAATAAATATTTTGTTCTCATTTTTTCAACAATCTATATAAATAATAAAAAGTTCTATCCGAAAAAATACTGGCTCGGAATTCTAAGTCGCTTATCTCAGCTGTTACTTTGGGATTCATCTGTTCTATCATTCGATACTATATCCTATTTAACATCCTTTCATCGGACAGTTAAACTTCTCGGAAAGGATTTTCGACTCACTTTCAGGAAGAAAAACTTTTCCATGCGCGTGCCTTCTAAGAATGTATAGCTTACAGCTTCTTTTCAATAAGATTCTGATATTTTTAAAATGATGCTTTTTGTTAGAAAATACATTATTCAACTATTTTTATAATTTGTAACAATATTTTATATTTAATATTTTCATTGTGAAATACAATACGTACACTTTAGCCATATATATCTTCTCTCGATTTATTTATATGTGATGCTTAAGGCCAATATTTTTAACTAAATTTTTTTTGTGGAGTTTTTTTTTACTCAACTTTTAACCATAACACTGAGAATATATACATAAAAATGATACCAAACTCATATTCGGATGAATATAAGGCTCAAATTCTGAAATATTTATATAAAAATAACACATTTTTGACCATCATAAGAGCTTTCTACATGAGAAAAGATAAGAGCAATAAAGCATTTATTCTCCGGAGCTTGTTTTGAATACGTCGAGAGCTTTCAGTAGACTGAAATACACTCGAGACAATATCATCATATAGACTGACTGACCTTGATGATTCTGATTTTTACAATCTATTGAAGCTTTTTAAGCAAATGAGATGTCTTTTTTACAAAAAATGAATTTAAATAAGATTGTATAAACATTAAACGAGTTTTTCAATCATTTATATGAACCGTGTAATTTGTACTTTATACAAAATCATTTACGGCTTATTTAAAAAGGACAATTTGCTGTCAAGCAAATAAATATAAATAAAAATTATATCGTAGTCAGTAATTTTATGTTTTTATTATTTCATGATTGGGCCATTTTTTTCTTTACACGAAATCGAAGCTGAATCTATTGAGAAGTCTTATAATCTGAGAAAAACTAATAGTATATAAATATTACAAAAATTTTCATTGCCAACTTCTGGACCGACTCAACGAAAGAGGACTCTCACTCAATAATAACGATTATTTCATACACCTATCTTAATTAAGTTACTATTAAGTTTATTTGTTGACATTGATAAAACTAACTATTATATTTCATGTATTAGTATATTTATTTCTCGTAGTCTATGACAACATCTTACTTAATTAGTAATATACATGAAACAAATTTTATGGTATAGAATTACTTCTCTTATTGGATAATAAATTCTAAACGTTTTTCTTATTAAATGTATGTAAGGTTTCATTATATATTATTTGAATGGAATATTTCATAAATGAACGACACAGAACTTTTAATCAAACTATTTCATTTATTTCTTACTAATATACTAAAGGTCGTCGGTGTATCAAATAATATAACGTATTTTACGTTATAAGATACACGTAATTTTCCTCTTAAATTAAAGCCTTTTATACTGTTAACGAAGAGAAGTCATAAAATATTACTTTTGCTCAATACTACAAATATATTTTGTTAATATAAATATACAAAAAAGGTCTTGTATTGTAGCTTTTTTTTTAAAGGAAGTTATGAACTTGTAAGCTATATATTTTCTATGCGTACTTCGTATAAGTGTACATAACTAGACGATATTGCAAGGTGAAACTCGGCTTATTAATACTTATCTAAACTATTCAAAACGTACATACTATTTTTTTTCTACTACATACTCTACATTCATACTATCATCCATAAGCTGTATGCAAATAGTGTGTTCAATACAAAATTAATTCCAATAAAAAGCTACATTCAATAGAATCGATAAATAACCTTAAATAAAAATAAATTTAAAAATAAAAAAAATCTTAAAAAGTCACCGAGTATAATATTAAGCCATATATAACACTAAATAATACAGTCTTATAGTTATTTTCATCAAACACATCATACTAATTAACTATTCATAAAACATATTACGTATTAAAGCACCCAAAGTGTCACAATTTAACGGTTTAAAACCGACGAATTATCCATATAGCATATGGAATCTATCGTCGGCCCCAACCACAGAATTCTGACTATAATCTCGGCTAAAATTATATCTTCAAACTCAGTAACTACTTACACAGGGGTGTAGTTTATGAAACCGTAGTAAAACTACTTAAATATTTATTTTAACACGTATTTTTTACTGAAAAATCAAATATTTTGCTGACATTATTATAATTTTAATGTTTTTCTTATAGTATTATCATAAATGTGATATGTTTTATATATATTAAATCCCAAAGAACATTTTGCAAGTAAATATGCTGTAGTCACATCTTCAAATATTTGAGGAATTAATTTACCTGTTTGAATTTTGTTAATGTTGTTAAGGCGCTTGCGTTGTATGAATGGAAATAATGTAACAAATATGTCAAGAAGATACATTCATGTCTGGTGTTGTAACTTTACGTGATTTAGGGCTAAAGGCCGTTAGTTCAAACTGTACAGGATATTTAAAAAATCTAAGATGCAAGATAAGCTATCGAGTTATTATATAGTAATTATTATAAAGTAAAATTGTTAAGATACGTCTATTTATTTTCAATACATACATATATTAGATCAGATATGGTAAAAAATATAATGTATTTCTAATAAATATTTAGGAATACTGTATCAATTAGTTTTATAATACGCTTACAATAGGTTTTAGTCAAAATAAAATTGGAAATATTCATGCTCTACTGTGCGTTCATTATGATATAAAGATTTTTCCGGGACACTTTTGGTACTTGTTCATAGCGCTTTAGTATTCTCACGTTTGATTTAAAAACATGGCGTATAATATATTTAAATGCAATAAAAAACTGTTTTTGGGCCAATAGTATTGATGGAGATAAGAATGATTTATACTAAAGTGCGATAAAAAACAAGTTCTTAAAAAGTTGCCTTTAAAATAATTTCGACAATAGATATTTTTCGGTCTGCAGTATATAGGAAAAATATGAAACATTTGTAGTCAAATATATGATGGTTGAGTACTGCAAATATACTTCATTAAACTTCTTATTACTCCATGTTTTTAAACTACATTAAACGCCTACTTAAAGTTTTAATGTAATATAAAGAAAAGTGTGAAAAAAAAGGACGTAACCTTTAAGTTTTCAAAAAAGCTAAAATGTTAACAACTTAATTTACGCTCTACTAAAAGAATTTAAAGCTGCAAATACCAAATACGTATCTTGATTTGGAATTTAAGTTTGAATGAAGAAAGGCTTGTAAAATTTGCAACCAGAAAAAAGGATTTTCACATCAATTTTATTGCTTTTTTTTTTAATTACTTTTTAAAATTATATCAGATTGGCTAAATAAAACTCCAGTTTTAGTCTCCATGCACTTCAAAATTGTTTTCATTTAATATTGGGCCAAAATCATTAAATAAGCGTTTTTTGTGCCTCCTGTAAAATTTATTCTGTATGGGTCACGTCTTTTTTTCATTTCTGCAATCGATATGTAATATATATAAAAGCAAACGTAAGTAGTGTTTTATATGTATCAAATGATTTGCAACAAAATATACACAAGGAATTGTCCTTTGATATAAACGTTCGCTTCTGAATAGTAAGCTGTAAAATCAACGTAGAGGCGTAGCACTACGGCGTCGTAGCCCTCTACGAAGCTCAATACAGACCGTGGCGTAAACGCAATTCGCGGCTTACAGTGATCAACAGGTGGCATACCTAGATGGCCTACGCCAGTATCTATACTCTACTTGTGCGCTGTAACACGAACGTGTCTTATGTAACTAAGTATTCAAGCTATAGGATTTAATACTTGCAGTGGTTTGAAATATAGGAGGAACTTAATAATCTAAAACCATATTTTAGTTTGAAAGTTTCTAATCAAATCAAGAATGCGATAATTTTACTTAAAAAGTTATATTATATTAATATTCTGACTGCTTTGAGGTAACAAATCATATTTTTTGATAAAAACTATCATATTAAAGTAAACATAGACAATTGTCATTGTAAGCTCGAGTGAGTCGATTTTAATTTGTGAAAAGCTTAGAAATAAAATAGTTGATTTAAAAGCTCTCTATTTTAATAAAACTTATGTTAAAACATTTATTTAAAAATATGGATATATTCGTTATGTATTATAAGATTTAATAGCTAGTTGACCAGATAAACTTGAAAAATGCTACATATGATAATAAAATTCACATTTTTATATGTTAGTTCTATTATTACTTATGTATTAGAGCAATATTGCCATATTATAGTGGCTTTTTGATAGCGTAGATGCGTACTCACCTCACATTTGGAGAGTGCGGGTTCCATGCCCACATCTGCTAGATTTAAAAAATCTGAAAATGCAATATTTGCTTATTGTTAGCTTGGATCGATGTTAGATGGATTGGATTGAGCAATCAAATTTCTGACAGCCAAAAACAATCTTCCAAAACATGTTTTTACATTGCATAGATCGTTTACTTCAATTTTGTTGCGGACATCTTAATACTATATATACGAGTAGATCAACATGATCCATTTCCGGAGCGAACATGGTAAAAAAACAGTAAAAATCATATCACCTCAAGAAAATTCAAAGATACCATTTGTTGAGTTTTGCTACTCAATTTTTGCATTAAATACTCTAAGCTTAGTAAGCTTGAAGATAAGAGAACAAATCTGGGAAATTCATTCTTTTGATATTAAAAACAAAAAACCATAAAAACTGAGTTTATGCGTTTTCTCAGCACAACCACGCTGTCTCATATTTTAAAGAGACGTTGCCTTAAAACATATTTTACAAATAGTATAAAACTACATATATAATATACTCTCATAGCGAACATAAAAATCGGATTGTATACAAAGCACTTAAACATTATTTTAAATATTAACTAAAAATATATTTAAATATTCTGCGATAAGTTTAGTAATCCTGTTTTAGAAATAACTTTAAACGAGTTTTCTGCATATCTGACGATAGTTTGCGTGAAATCTGATCGTATCAGGGTGAAAATGCATTTGAGTCGAAGGTAATCCTTTAAAATGCCACGTTGCAGAAATTTCTTGCTTCTTGGCATCTTTTAATAAATATCTTTCGAAGTTGGCAGGTGTTTTCGCATGAAAGCATTAAGAATATAGTACGAGTAATGTCTTTCATAATCACTTTCACAAATACAGAGCTTTATTTTTAATAGCATTAATTGAAGACAGAAAGCTGAATACAGATATTATAAACACATTGTGGAAAACAAGAAGTTTAATTAATAAACATATACATAAAGTCTAAATGTCTTTGTCAAATACAAATTATACATTGTACTAATTACAAGTAGATATCACCGGCAATTTTGTGTATTTTTTGGATATTTTAAATATATACTGATATATTCTATTCAAGAACAAATCTTTTCATTCTTGTTAAAGTTGTAATTTAATTTATTCATATCTTCGATCACAGAAAAGTTTATTAGCTATCTCATAGGTTCTGACGTTAGATATGCTCTCCAACCTTATATTTAATAAAATCTAATCTTTGTATCACTCCTTAAAACGCAATACCCCGTATACTATATAACACAAATTGAAACATAATATGAAAAACTATTATTACATCAAATCTCATATTTTTGTATCACTGGTATATTTAATATTGATATTTTAAAAATATGGAATAATTACTGCAGCCAATTCGTTTTATCCGAAGCATTTTTTGTATGGTATACGAGGTATTGCTTTGTCATAAGTTGATTATATTAAATTTTTAATATAATGCTGTTTCCGAGTGGTATATAAGCTAGCATAGGCGCCTCGTAATCCGGGAAATGCAAGTTCAATTCACACATCTGTCGGATTTAAAAAAATTAAAATATAGTATCGGATGCCCATTGGGTTGAGCAGTTATCCAACAACCAAATCTGGCGAAAAATTATTTGATAAAATATGTTTTCACACTACGGAAATCTTTATACTCCACTTTCGTATCGGATTTAGTAAAAAATATATGAAAATTATTAAAGAATACTATTTTTATACATGTTTTATATATACCATGTTCGCTCAGTCGAGCATATGGATCTACACAGAGTGAAGATATCTAATCCGAAAGAGGATTATATAGATTTTCGCAATGTGAAGAAGTCTTGGCAGATTATATTTGTCAGAAAATTGCCCAATGGGAAATCGAAACCACATTTCTCGGATTGCTAGGCACATATGCTACCAACTACGCTAAGGGAGACTAAACTTATACAATAAAAAGATATTTTTATTAATATATCATATATTTCACTTTTCAGTTGTCACCGCAAATAATAATAAACAACGAACAATGCACGCTGTACAATTGAGTAAATACAGGATAGAACAGACAATAATTTTATTGCTAAATAAAAGCTTTTTCCTCTTTACCAAATTCTCGGAATCTGAACGTTGATTCTTTCCTCTAGGGATTTATCTCATTTATCATTCAGCCATGTTTTCATGTATATTTCAAATCTCTTGATAATTTCATTGTTAATGGACAAATTTATTCAAATAATTTAGGAAAGAGATACACAAACAAATGACGTTTTATTTTCTTTTCTAAATATCGAGTATGAAACGGAAAAAAGACGTAATCTACAAAGATTTTTTTTACAAGAGGCATATTAAACATTTATTTAATGATGTTAGCCAAAGTGAAAACATAACTTTAAAAAATTATTAATATTTTTGACTGACGGTGCTTGATGGAAAATCATTTAAAATTCTAAATTAATAGTTTTAAATAATTTGGAATAACTTTGAAATGCAAGAAAACTAAAACTGACATTTCATTTACTCAGTGTGATGTTAATTCAATAAGTTATGTAAGAAAAATCAATAAAATTGATTTGATGGAAAGCTTTTTTCTGGTCTCCAATCTCACAAGACATCCTTTTTTGAAACTTCAAAGACAAATTTAGACACTGATTCAACATTTTTAACTTATATCCTTTTGACATAAAGTGTATAAAGAATAATAATAAGAACATTCTGATTATCGAATAAAATCTATTTGAAAAATTGAGGCTTATATTCGTTTTCCTTTCCACGGTCGACATAATATTGACTGTTTTTTTCTAATAATCACAACTTATACAATTAATACACGTTACATTAAAAATACAAAAGCTGTAAGTGCCGAATTAGTATCTAAATTTAGCTTTTAAGTTTGTAAAAAGGAGGGCTCGTAAAATCTGCGATTAGGAAAAAGGACTTACACTTCCACCTTAATTACATTACTTTTATTTAATAATTTATCAAATTAATATCAATAAGATTTGGTTAATAAAATACCAGATTTAGTCTTCACGTACTTACAAGTTGTGTGTATTTAATAGTTTGACTTAAACTTTCGGCTCAAAATCATTGAATATACATTTTTTGTGTTCTGCTATATAACTTGTTTTTTGTGCGTTATGTCTATTTTTGTTTCCATAGCCCATATGTAGTTGTTATGTATTGTTTATATTAAGTTCTTAAAATTATACAATCAAATATAACGCTCGAATGATTTTTTTATGAACGTTAATTAACCATAATATTATTTTGTGACTGTTGTTAATATTTGACTAAAATCATTTATTTATTCAGCATATTCAGAATAATACACAGTATTATAAATTTTAATTATTCACAAAAGTTTTAGTACGAATATGAAAACTTAAGACATTTGAAGTAAAAACTAATAATCATACATGTTTTATTAAGTGTTTTGTGAGGGACACATAATATAACTTCTAATTGAAATGTATGTACTTATCTAAACGTAAATAAATAGAAAGACTTTTATTTAATACAATCGAAGCTATTACGGTTTTTATTTTCTATCTTGCAATCACTAAAAATATCATCTATTGACTTAGTTTTGCAGTCAACCAACAGATTGCAGCGCTAATTCAATACTGTAACAAGTGATATTTAAACATCATATTTTCCTTATTGTATTTCATGGCATTCCTAAAGAATAGAGCTAATTTGTTTTTTCAATTTAGAGTCAATTCGATAGAAACATATTTTGTTTCGACACGTTACTGTGTGACGTGTTTATAATAAATAAATTGTTGATTCTTTAATCAAAAAATTATTTGTTTTATACTGTGTCCGCTTTGAAAGTAAAACATATGAATCTACACAGTGCCAAGACGTCCACTTTAAAATTGGAGCATATGGATATCCGCAATGTGAAGACATGTCTTGAAAGATTTTTTATTCGTGAGAGTTGATTTTCAGACAATTTCTCAACCCAAAGGGCGTCCAGTCCTGCATTTTTTATTTTTTTCAAATCTTACAGATGTAGGAATCAAATTCTTTTGAAGTGTTTAAGCGCACGCTAATCTTCACGATAAATATGTAACACATCAATAGCCATAAGTTGAGAACACGTATCGTATATTTGCTTAATTATTTAGAAGAACCAAACACAAAAAAAAAATTGGGGCATAAAGAAAATTGTCTCTCCGGTTAGCTGGTAGCGTGAGCGCCTAGCAATCCAACTAATATGTGTTTGATTTGAAAAAAATTGAAAAAGTAGAACTGGGTGCCAATTGAGTTGAGTAATGGTCTGACAAACGATTCTCGTAAAAAATAGTCTGTCAAGACGTCTTTACATTGCGGAAATTCATAAACTCCACTTTCGGAGTGGATTTTTTCATACTGTATGGATCCACATGCTTCACTTTGCAAACAAACATGGTATAAAAAAATGAAATGCAACTGCATGAATTGAAATAATGTTTATTTTCGTTTAAAAAAGTGTATTTCATTGTCTTCTATTTCCCAATACTTGGTTTTTGGTTCTTATTTTTTTTACAAATGTATGATACGTGTTAGCTCCTTGTAACACATCGATATAATATAGTATACAACCATTAAAATGTGCTCTTTTATATCACATGTATTAATTTTTAAATCTATCTATCAAACCAGTATCGAAGAGATTTTATAAGACCCCAAATACTGATTGACACAATATGTCTAAGGTTTATCTCACATGTCAAACTACTACGCATTTTCAGTTGAGTTTCTATTTTATATCGCATATAGAAATAAATTTACTAAACGTTCAACTAGCATGTCTGTAAAAATAGTGACAGGTGAACACGCGATGTTGCTAGTTTGAAGGAAACACATTTTTAAAATGTCACATGTAAATTTGTAACAATATTTTCCGCCCGCCAAAATAAATTTAATCGAGTACTTGTTCAAAATAGCTTTTCAATGTGCCGTCACAGTTTTGTATTTACGTCACTTTATTTTCATCATTCGTAAACCACTTTTCACATAATCACATTCATCGTATTACAAATATATTTATTTTTGCTTCCACCACAAGCCAAGTTGAACATATCTACACACTGTGAACACATGCGCTCTAAAAGTAAAATATATAGATCTTCTTAGTATCAACACGTACCTTGACAGATTATGTTTCACAGTTTTTAATTATTAAACTATTACCCAATGGACACCCAGTCTTGCAAAGATGTGGGAATAAAACTCGTATTCTCCGGATTCAAGGCACGCATGCTGATCATTACGTTACCGAGAAAACAGTTAAGCTTTTAACCACAATTTGATACTTTTATATTTTAAGTAAAATTTAAATTATAAAAATAGTTATTTCTTTTATATCGGCATTCACCATATCCACATCGAAATTACTACGTCTATCACTTGGCCACCAGGGTATAAAACAAAGTTATTAATAGTTTTTCACTAATGTATAAATCGTCCTTATTGTTTTAATGTAGATTTTCACATAGATAAGGGTTAAAATTTTTGGGTTGAACTGTTTACTTATGTATCTAAATTATAATATAACCTCCTAGAAACAATCAGCAACACACGTCGCTATGCTCCACATGTATCAAAATATCAACATTTCCAGTAGCTGTCATTTGAATTAATTTATTTCTTTTCCCTTTAGAAACACCTCCATTATTTGACTGATTGATGAGAGAGTATATATTTATACAATTTCATACATGTTTAAGATACTTAAAACCATTGTTCGTCAATCACGAGCTTTAATCCCAACAATACAGTTTTGAGACTGTTGAAATTCTTAACGAATTAAACGTACAACAATGCTATTTGTGCAAAAAAATATTTGCAGATTTTATACTAAAACTACTTAGATGTACTTGCGGATGTATAGATACTATCCATGGCTTTATCCAACTACTTTCATTTTAGTCATGTTTTCTTATTGTAGATTAAACCTGAGGAATATGTATTTGGTAAGGCACTTTTTCAGACTTATGCGTGTTCTGATTGATAACTTTGCCACTCTGGATAATATCGATTTGATAACCGCCTAAAAAATCGAGAACATCAATTAATCCTAAATACGAGAATATTCTGCAAGTAGTAATGCCAATGTGGAGAGCAATGGTGATGTTTACCGAGATTGCCTCGGATATTGATATCCTTCGCATATATAAAAGTGAGTTTAGATACATATACAATATTAGAATATACTTGGTAAACACTCTCCCTTTTTTTGTATCTATAAAAATACCCTCTTTATTTTTTATATTATTTTTGGAATATTGCTTTCGCTTTTTTATGTGTTCTCTTTTTAATATGTTTCGAAAAATGTATATCTATATTTTTACTATTATCATATTTATGCCGTGTTGTAAATGTATTAATTCATAATCTGTAATATTTCAACACGTGGAAATGAATAATTATAAATTATTGTCTTAAGTTATACAAAATTATTGTGATTTTACACAATAATGCATATCTTCAAATTTTTTCTACACTATTGACACTGAAAAAATTTCTTTAGAAATAATTTAAACATTCTTTTTATAATCTTGACCTTATTTCATAAAGTCTATTTATTCTCTTGAAAATAATATAATATATTTCTATAACAAAGAAGTGGATATAACTCTGTATATATAGCTTAAATTGTCGTTTTGCAAAGAAATATTCAAGCATATAGGACAAAATGTATCGACAATCACGATTATTTTATTCAAAATACTACAGCCAAAGTACAAATAAATTTTGAGTCATATTCATACTTAATCTAATATTATTTTTCTGAAAGCTCTTACTAAATTTTTTTATAAATTTGAGATAAAAATTGACAAGAAATTGATAAAACAAAAAAAATGCCACACATATTTTCTTACCGATTACTTCAAAATTCACCCAATGCATACTTAAATACCGAAAATCTATGTCTTAACTCCGTCTATTACATGGACTTCTCACAAATGATACGAGTGAGTTTGAATTTATCCCTGACAATATCGGATAATAAACTAGTAATATTATATATATACAATATAAACGAGACTAAACACAATTAACCATAAGAAAATAGCATTTATTTTTCACTACTGAAAGTTTGTTCCAGTAAAAAAAAATGAGAAAAAAGTTGGAAAAAGCTTTTTTAAAGACACTTTAAATTCCATGTTGCTTTAAAATAAAATTGTCCGTTGAGTGTAAAAATCCATAAAAAATAATGTATATTAGGATTATCTACAATACGGTATAGATACTTAACCTCATTTTTCATTCAATGGAGTACTTTCTAGAATCCACGTCTTTCAATAATTTCGTCGTATTTTTTAATGCACAACCGTCTTAAGCATCCAAAACAACAGGATAATAACCTTCTAGAAAAAAACTGCTCGAAAATTGACGAGTAACTATCTTATAGACATTATTTAGCATTCTATTAGGTCCTCGCAATTCAGTCACGTTAATAAGAAGAGTAACTCTCTTTAAATTCTAAATTATTTAAAACTGGTTAACTTACATATGTGAGATCATTGTAAGCAACCCGGGTTTTGCCTTTCGGCATCTTCAGGCTACATTATATGTGGGCAGTG
>JAGVSQ010004854.1:0-18635 GCA_022683975.1 Rhyacophila evoluta | reverse complement strand
TAGAATTTAAAATCAATTTCCATCAAGCACCATCAGTCGAAAACATTAATTATATTAAATTAATATCATATTGAGTAAATAAACACTAGTTTTAGCCTTCGCGCAATTTAAGGTTGTGTCTATTTAATATTTTGAATTAGGCCCAAAATCATTAAATCAACGTTTTGTGCCGCCTGTAAAATGTATTGTGGCTTACGCCCTTTTTCTCTTGCACAGTCGAAATGTATTATGAATTATTCAAGACAATTCAAGAAGAAGAAATATGACGCTGTACACAAACAAGCTGCTCACTTTTACCATACTTAAGCTAATTCAGTTTAAAATGCTTTAATTCTTAATGTGTTCAGTTGTATATATGCACAACTGTCGTGTGTGCGATTGAATTGTGCGCAATTGTTTCGTGTGAATTTGTCTACTTACCATCATACAGTGAGTAGATTTGTTATTTAATCTTTACGACACTATGTGACATTAAAATACACGTGGAATTACTTTGACGACAA
Organism: Rhyacophila evoluta; assembly: GCA_022683975.1. Taxonomy (NCBI): domain Eukaryota; kingdom Metazoa; phylum Arthropoda; class Insecta; order Trichoptera; family Rhyacophilidae; genus Rhyacophila; species Rhyacophila evoluta. The sequence continues at coordinate 18,132 of JAGVSQ010004854.1, read as the reverse complement.
GTCCCCCAGATCAGCAATGGTCGCCTCTCTTCGGTAGAACATATCAATTACTTTAAACCCCCTCTCCTAGGGTGGATTCATTTCCGGTGATACTTCCGTTAATTAATGGCTTTTGTATATCCCCACCTTAGAAGCAATGAATCCAGTACGTACTAGCGAGTCGAAATTTTACAGTTATTATTTTACGGGCGTCCTAATGTTAATAAAATCAACACAATTTGTTTCAATTTACATTTAAACAAAGGGGGCTCCTCCCCCTTATCGTTACATTCGTCTCTGACAGACGAGAAACAGAGAACAGACCATGTTACAATATTTTACAATTCCTGATGGTCCATTTTTGTATTTGAGAGTAAATTAAAAATGTAATATATTTATATCAAATGTCCAGATTTTGCACTGCAAACGGGCGCATGTGTATAAGAAAAATGAAATAGTATTTTCTACTTTCTATGATATTCGCCTAATTTAGAGAAGATTACCATAAAATAATAACATACTTAAAAAAACAGCTAGAAATTTAAAAATGTCCATGTTATAAATCACTGAAATTATATAAACAGACGGTTCAAAAAACTGTTTGCATAAGGGCGTCTCCTACCCACGGCGCGGTACTGAATGTAATGTATTATTATCATCAAATTTTATTTATACTAATAATCGTTTCTTTCAGTGGCTGGTAGGTAAGCGTGCGTGCTTTGGCACCTGAGGTTACGGGCTTAAGTCCTGCAATTGGTAAGGATTTAAAAAATCTATCGTGTTGCCTATCTAACGTGACCTGTTAAAGCTGACACTAATAGTCTAGTAAAAGATCTATCAACATAATTCTTCAGATTGTAAAGATCTATTTGCTAAATTTCTGGAGTGGATATCTTCACACTGTGCAGAATTATATGCCACAATATAATTTCATAGCAGATATGATAATATGGAGATTTAAAGTATTTTTTATTGTTTTTACATTACTACTATTTGTGTATTACCATAAATTTATTGTAATTTTTTTATATTAACACTGGCTGATGCTCGATAGTTTAATCTTGATATGCTAGATTTTAAAAGTTATAATAACACTTAATATACACTCTCCTCTGAGTTGCCACAGGCTGTACAAAAATACTATATGATGGATAAAGTTTTTTAATAATATTATTCAGTATTATGTAATAATACTCGTACAATGGAAAATCACTAAGCTCGAAGTTCTTAAGATTCTCAGAAAATTCCTGATCATTTGTTGTTAAATCTATTAACTTCCATTTTAAAAATACGATTATCATACATTTGAGTCTTTAGATTCTTCTGGGATAAGCGATAAATGTATTAAACCATCTTCTGAAATATCGTCCTAAAATTTCAATGAATTGTAAAAAAATATTATAATGAAAATCTATTTAAATATATTTAAAACCCCTCCCCCAATTTTAATGGTAAGTGAACCGATTTCTGATGACTAATACACATAATGAGTTCTTAAAGCTAGCCTCACCTTTACTGGATATAACTTAATTTGTAACAATCAGGTAATTTCCTACTCTGTTGTATGTCAGTCAGTATTTATTTTGGATTCTAACTTAATAGTGTCACAGGATGTTCAGTTAACTTCATGACATAAAACCCTTCATAATTTGTATGCCCGGCTTCGATGCAATATACATGGCCTCTTTCCCCAAGAATGTAAATACAATTCCACTATTTTAGGGTCAATTAAAAATATAAGATTTTCACTTCGGTGGGTAAGTTAACAAGGAAGCTAGCTTTGATACTGAAGGTTGCTGATTCAGGTGTATTAATGTTTTATAATTTAATCCTTTGGCTTCTGGGATGTTTTTTTTTAAATCTTATAATCCTAGCGAAAAAAGTATCACAAATAACTAGTTGTAGATATATTTGATTAAAATAAGTACTGTATTATTATCAAGAATATAATCTTGCATACGTATTATGCATACTATTTAAAAAAGCTAGACGTAAAGAAGAAAAATGGTAGCTGCTAGCATTTCTCCCTGATGCCACGAACGTCGACATATTGTTGTTTAGCAGTCTATAGGTTAAAAATATGCAGGTTTCCGTAATACAGTGTGAGTTTGGCAAACGATCAATCCTCGAGAACACTATATGTCTTTAATAATAATAAAATGGTATATATTATTATAAATATGATGTTTATTCGTTTGTTTACATTATCTACTACGAGTCAAAATATGAAAATATTACCACTTAAAAATACAATTAATTTTTCAGTTAACTTAGTTCCGGTGACATTTATCATTTGTGTGTCGTTAATTATTCTTCTTCTACTCTATATGAAGCCTATGACCACCACGTGGCGCCTTTGGGATTTTCTATCACGGCCCAATCGTTATACATTATCTCAGACGATGTCATTATATATAACTCCGACGAATATATCCTATGGATAGTACCAAACGGTCTTACAGGATCTCTAAATCTCATCCAAATGAGAGACAATCAGATCCAGAAGTTCCGAAAACAGTCTCCTAACTAGTTTCATTCACTGCATGACTTTTAATCTGACACGAAACTGTCTGGTCCGTGTTCTTATGTCCGAGATTTTCACGAAGTCAAACCATCTCACCCTTAATATTCGACAGAATCAGGGGTAGGATGGAGAGGAACCGAATGTACTCGTTTGAGCTCCTTGTTAAATTTTACTTATACCAACGAGGTCTTTGTTAAAATTAAGAAAAAAAAATATTCTTAAATTAAATTAGTTACCCAACTATAATTTCATGAGTAGATGGATGGTTTTAGTAGCTGAGATTAAGCGAGCACCTTGTTAGTAGATTGGTAGCTTAAGGGGGCTACGCACGCTCATCTAAATTTGCGCAAGTATACAAGAACGACCATGTAATACGGCGACCATATTTTAAGGAATTCACGATATTGTAACACTGTTATTTCATTGTTTCCATTTTACAAACCTCATAGGAGAATGATGAAGTAAAAAAAAAGACTTTGAATTCAGTCCAGATTTGAGTCTTTCCTAACTTTAGTTAGAATTACTAATAATCGATTGAATAAGTTTACTATAATTTTTATATCGCTTAATATTTTATTACCAGCATTTTTTAGATAATGAAACTGTGCTGACCACTATTTTAATTTCGTTTTAAAATATAAACCATTAACTTTCAAAACCTACAGTGCATTTTGTTAGTCAAATCGAGCATGTTAGTAAGCAATAATAATAATTGAAGCATTTCATATCAATGAGTGGTTAATTTTTTATTTCATTGTATGTCGGTTGATGGCCGGTCTTATAGTTTATATCAAATACACGTAGGATTACCTAAAATTAGTAGATGTTTTGTTTTTATGAAAAAAAAATATTGGTCACACACAAAGTCTTGTGCATGCAAACTTGAACGTGTGTAGCCCCCTTTACTACTTTGTGCAAGCGACTATTATCAAAGTTTAATAGAATATTTTTTTCTAATTAACAATAATCTCTTATCGTATTATTATTTGCTCATATTTCACAGCTTTCAAGATATTTGTTAAATCTTATCCTTTATTATAAGATTAATCTCACGATATTTCGTATGCGTGAGAAAATTCTCACTCCTCGTAACGAGTGCGATAGGCGTTTTTAGTTAAGTGATGCTTTTAACCAAAGTAAGCCCATGCTTAATTTTACCCCTTACGAAGTTTGACACATATTTCCTAATAAGAAAGAATGCTTTATTTTACATGTGTATGCCGACACGCAACGGACATTAGCTCAATCCGCAATACTACAGCGATGAATTTTATTATAATATATATTTTTTAAATATGTACCATATTCGCTCCCAACGTATATGGATCTACACAGTCTGAAGATATCCATCCCGAAAGAGGAGTATATGGAGCTCCGCAACGTAAAGACGTCTTGACAGATTATTTTTCACGAGAATTGTCAGACACATTTATCAGACAATTACTTTACCCGATGAGCATCCAGTCCAGCATTTTCGGATTTTAAAATCTGACAGATGGGGAATTGAGCCTGTATTTCCCGGATTGCTAGGCGCGCATGCTACCAACTGCGCTACCGGGGAGACATAGTATAATTAGTTTAAAAACCTTTTAAATACAATACTCATACTATGGAGATTCATGTACTACACATCTGAGTGGAGAGAATAGATTTTTTTTATAAGAAAATATAAATCTAGCCGTTATTTTGGCGGAATATTATATAAAAATTGTACTTTTTTCACAAAAACACAAAATTCGACACTTTCAATACATGCGTTATCGAGTTTTTGTTACCGAAAGACAAACAGTACGTAGACATTAGTATTTCAAAATTGTTTACCTAGTGAAAAAAATGGTAATAAAATCTGGGTAATTACGCAGCTGCAAATGGTAAATATTTTTTTTTCTTCGAATCTAAAATTTTTTATTGAAGTTTTTGTTTTCGAAGAAAATGCATTTCTAATAAATAAAAGAGTAAAAAAACCCGAGTGACGAAACGGCTGCCGATTCAATTTGTTCGTTCGAGGTGCAAAATCTTTAAATATTAAATGATTTTGCTTTTAGTGTTAGCTGAAAAAAAATATATGAAATTACAGGGATTTTGTCGGGATCACAGTATTATTTCATACTAACCAATTTTTCACATTAAACGTTTTCATATTAATGGGTTTCCACTGTACTAAAATGTATTAAGGTGTTTGACGTGAAAGAATAATTTATAAATAAGACAAGCATTATATGTGTGTATTCGTACACGTGTGTACTGGAGAGAATGGAGAAGATGCTTATTATGCACTGTTAGAGCTTTCTTGAACATTGAAATTTGTTTAAACCAAACCATTATCTCATCCATTTTCAATGTATAATAGCGATACATTTATCAATGAATTTAATATTAAACAAAGCTTCTTTTAGTTGTCGTTCACTTATTGTGAACTAGCTCATATTTAATTGTACATGCACGAAAATTACTGCACGTGTTACCTATTTCTCATCGCAGCACCCAAAAGCTCATATCAAATAACACTTCAAATTAAATGTATATCTTTTGAATATAATATTACGCTTAAAATAAATTTCTTAATTAAAAATAAATATTATATTATAGTGGGTTCAAATGGGGTTATACTGACATTATTTAACTTAGTCATCATTAATTAAAATCAAGCCGTGAGATTATTGTGTCAACACTCTTTTAAAATCATTATTAATTACTTATTACTTTTTTCTAGAAAGAAATAAGAATATGATTTCAATATGTTGTTTCTTAGAGTATAATATATCTTATGACTTATGAGAGCCGGCTCAAGGTACCGGCAACACGGACAGTTTCACGAGGCACCATGTGCTTAGAGGCGCCATGAAGGATCTTCCAAAAGAAAGAAAATGTGAAAATAATAAATGAAATATTGTCCCAATACGATGTTTTAAGATGGAAGAGGGCCTTTAATTGTTCGTGTTCCAGAAGTCATATTTAACGACGCGCGAAGATCCTCGATAGGCAAATATGTAGCGCAAATTCACTCGGAATTTATATTTGTAATTGGTAAATCTGTACTATACATTTTTAGACGATGGACTCACTTCTTTACTTTTAGTTTTTTCTTTATGATTATACTTAAAAGGGCGCCGAAATCGCCCAGGACGCCATCTACCATAGCGTCGGTTCTGGATATTTTTTAGCAATTAAAGCAGAACATAATCAAAACCTTAGTAATGCAGCGTTATATCTTCGAAATAAAAAGGAAACACAAGCCTTTTTGTAATTAATACTTTAAATGATTACTTGTTTAAATGTTTTTGTGTTTTATACCTTTTTTCAAATATTCATTATTAAAAAAAAAATCAACTCTTTAACCCTTCCAACTTTATTTCTTATTAACACTATATTCGGTTAATTTGGTTATTATTCAATTTTCTGTGTTATTAACAAAGGTCTCCAAAATCTCTCCCCAATGCGTTTACTCCTGTGAGTTTCACCAATTCAACCCATACTTCAGTTGTGTTATTTATTATTCCATATCTCTGCTGGTTTATAGTGCAACCTTCGAATCAATCAAATTGTACGTGATTCATATGTTATATGTGACACGCACAAATCAGTAGAATAAATGGATTTATATGTATATTATATTCTTTAGTAAATTAACAACATTAAATCCGATGTTTTACAATAATAATAATGTAAATAATAAAATACTCTAACGCTTGAATATATTTTAAAGTAAATAGGCGTTTATGTTTACCTATTAAAACTACAGATCGGTTTGCATAATGTGGTTTTATTTATTTCTACCACAATCATATTTAAGACACAATTTGTGCGTAACAGAGATAAAGGTATATAATGTGGAAGCATCAGAACTTAATATGGTAATGCCTTTTCTTACAGCGTTGTCAATGGAACTATACATGATATTAAATTGGGGTTTGAATGTTATTGTATTTCTGGGAAACACGTTGATTATCGGATAGACTTTTTAAATAATGTAATACTACATCAGATACAATGATTAAATAGAAAGGATAGTAAGGCTTAGTCAGAACTTGGGAAGCAGTTCGTGGTGGAATGTTCAGACTCAAGGCGTAGTAAAAATGGATAAAGAAGAATGGGATGATTTGAATTATAATCGAAATTGAAAATGTAACTCTCGTCGTACTGTACTAAAAGCTGTAGTGTGGGACCCCAGGCATCCAAGTAAATCTATTTTTTTTTTAAATTAAAATTATGCTAACTCTGTTAATTGAGATATTGTAATTAGCTATAAAAATCATTTTATTATATATTAACAGCCAAATAATGTAAAATAATTGCCATATATGAAAAATTACGACAGAAAAGTGACAGACAGAATTCAAGGGCTAATATCTTTCATACACTAAGCTATTATATCCAGCCGCAGTAAATACTCCTTCTCTCTCCTCTGAGATTTAATGACACAATACGAATGAATGGTCGACGATGCCTAATTCAATACCCCAATGTGATTCAATACAAACGCGCATCCCAGTCCGAGATTTAATACAAAATGAATATGTCTGTTGATATTGATCAATGCTTTTACTTCGTGGTGATATCATCGTCGTCTCATCGGTAGCGCAGAGGTTAGCGTGCGTGCCTCGCATCCAAGGAGTGCGTGTTCAATTCGCACATTTGCTGGATTTAAAAAACTCGAATATACAAGACTAGATGCCCATTAGGTTGAGCAATAGTTATTGTCTGACGACCAATTCTTGTGAAAAATAATCTGTACATTACGGAGATCCACATACTATCGGAGTGGAATTCTTCAAACATGCAGACTCATATGCTTCACTTTCGAAGCGGAGAGGGTAAAAAAACAGAATCATCATTCGATTCATAAAGGTTTTTATGAGAAATGCACAAATTACGGACACTTAGTAATCAGCAAATTTGGAGGAATAAAACAATATACAAGTACTGGTCACTTACTATTCATCAACAAGTATGAGATGTTAGTGAAAAAAATGTTAGAAAATTTGAAATGTAAAACTGAACGCGTTTCAATAGGTTTGATTCCCATTTTGTGCCATGCGTCAAGTAATATTAATTTGTATGCATTTGTTGCATGCTGCAGAAGCGAGTGATACTTTTTTAATTAATTTCCATCGTTCATTAGAGTGCACTCGAAGAGGAAGTGCGTTATAAATATTCAACATTGTTTTTTCCGGACAATGACGAAGCAATTTGAGAAACCGGAATACAACACGATTTTTGTTTAATGTTCCGCCATTCAATTAATAATACAAAATAGCGGCTGTTTCATAAATTTCTACGTATAGATAGAATTTATATACGCACAAAAAATAGTAATATATGTACTATTTTACACGTGGAGCAAAAGCAACTGAGTGAATTCTATTCATGAATTAATTAATAAATGTTTTAAAGACGTAAAATATATGTGTCTATTAAAAAAAAATGATTCGAATATGCCAGAGTTGTTTAAAAACCAACGGTTTATATTCAGATGAAATAATGTGAACTATGCAAAAGATATAATTAAGCCAACGGCACGCAGTGTTCCCAAGCGGTCACCCATCCAAGTACTATCCGCGCCCAATGTTGCTTAACTTCTGTGATCGGACGAGAACCGGTGCTTTCAACATGGTATGGTCGTTGGCGAGCATTTAACTTTTTGCGCGGTACTTCAAAGAAAAAAGGTATATTTTTAGACGAAATCATGTGAATTATGCAAAAGATATAAAAAAGCCAACGGCACGCGGTGTTCCCAAGCGGTCGGTCACCCATCCAAGTGCTATCCGCGCCCAATGTTGTTTAACTTTGATGATTTAACAATTTGCGGAGTACTTCAACAAGAAAAAGTAGTTTTTATGTATTTCAATTATCAAATATAGAAACTTGTTTTTAATTCATTTCCGTATTTTTTGCAATAACGTTAATTTATAGCTGCTATATCGCTCAACGATTACTAAAAGAGGCCTATTACACTACACAATTTCAAGGCACCCTTACCCTTACTAAGTGCGGTGTAATAAGCCTTAGGTACTTAAATCACATACAAGAGACCAAGCCCACGCTGCAGTAAGAGCACTTAATATTGTGTAGTGTAATAGGCCTTTAAGCGAAAATGTCTGAAGAGTTTTTGGGTTTATTAATAAATGGAATCGAGTTAGTAGTATTTGTTTTTATTTTTAAAACAACAATTTTACTATCACGAAAAGCGCGATAACACGTTTTTTTTTTAATTTACTCCCGCAGAGATAATGCCGTAAAACAAGTGGACACTGCACTAAATCTTTTCAAAGTGAAAACTCTTACAAACGATTTATATTATAGTAATGGTTATTTATTTTATACATGTTTTAACATTACAAATTATAAATTTAATACATTAACAACACGATACACATATGAATGAAAAAAGAAAGAATTGAATGTATATATGTAAATGCAGAAAAATAAAAACGAATTTTTCTTGTTGAAGTACTCCGCAAATTGTTTAATAACCGCCAATGACCATACCATGTTGAAAGCACCGGTTCTCGTCCGATCACCGAAGTTAAGCAACATTGGGCGCGGATAGTACTTGGATGGGCGACCGCTTGGAAATGCCGCGTGCCGTTGACTTTTTAATCTTTTGGATAATTCACATTATTTCATCTAAAAATATACCATTTCTGTTTGAAGTGCCGCGCGGAAAGTAAGGCGTTAGCCAACGTCAATGCAATTGCGAATAAAATGTTATCAAGAGCCGATAATTCAGTCCAGTTGTATTCCCACATATTATTGTTATTATAACACAAAATATTTTATGAAAATAATAGACCGCATTAATTTTATGTTGCCGTTCAACTTTCTTCAATCGTTTAAGCTACGTGAAAAACTCTAACCGGTCATTTCAGCCAGTATGTAATTTATTTTTACCGCCCGTAACGTGATCACAGGTAAGTGAGGGACGATTAATATAGGGTGAGTCCTGCCGTATGTCAACCAATTGGAAACTATCTATATTATTAACTCACCGTTTTGAAATACCTTTTCCGCTGTTGCTATAAGTGAATTACCACAAAAACTGCCCTTAAAAAATTCGCGCGTACTTTCATTCATATAAGAATATTTTATACTTGTTATTTTTGAATAGTATTATACATTTCAGAAGGATATAAAGTAGTAAACTCTTACCTGTTTCAAAATAATTTACAATTGAAACGTTTTTACGTAATCGCGCCCGGGATAACATCATCACACTGTTCCCGACATAGAAATGTGTCAACTTGCGTATTGTTGCAATAAATTAATAAAAATAGCACTTGGTATTGTAGAAATGCATAAATTCGTTTCGCGTTGAAAATAAACACACTTATTCATACAAAAATGTGCCAATGATGAAAGAGATTGAAAATAATAAGAAAAGTCACTTCCACCAAAAAGTCCAGTTACGTGTTCCTGCAATGTTGGCGACGACATGAATTTAATATTTAATATTGTTCACTCATGGAGAATCGTTTTTTATCACAAAGATAAACGATCATATATGAGTACGTGGTGTCACGTGACTGCATTGTACATGCTTTAAAAAACATTATTCGATATTATTAACACCTTCAAGCTGAATTTAGCAAAATAATTTATTCTTAGAAATACTTCATCGTCCATTTCGCGTTATGATACGGAGCGAATTTTATTTCGAAAACTGGCATTGATAGATTGAGTGATTATTATAAAATTACCTTTTTTGTATTTGAACTTATAATAAGATAATTGGTGAGCGGTATCCGAGGTTGTGTACCAATCAATCGATGCTGAGTCGTAAACTGCCTGAGAAATGCAGTGTGAGCAGGATTTTTTTCTTTATGGTTTAATCTGTGAGACATATATCTTGACTATCAATTTCCTTCAACCAAAATCTGTCAAAAAAGTTTTTACATTCATGGACATTTCAGTTTCACGGACATCCGTACTCCATTTAAAGAGTGAATTATTTCACCGTGTGAACAAACATATGCTCTATTTTCGGAATGATCATGGTTAAGACAATAGTTATATTGAATTGGTCGCATATCCTCACACAAGTGTTGTATCAAAGAGTTGATCACTATACGTTTTTGCTATTCATTTTCAGTGAAACTACGACGCTGGACTTCCTTCAGCCAAATTTTACGGAGTCTTTAACAGACATGCTTATTTTTTAAGTCGACCAGGTTTCGGTATCCTGGAATACCACTAAATACTATCTACACAATATATTCGGCAGAGTTACGGGATGCCGCATGCCTAGTGCACAGTTCAACTAGCTAATGCGCCTACAGCAAGGAATTGAAATAACGAAAAAAAAATCTTAAATATGAGTAAAAATAATTCCCAACAGTGTGAAATTAGCAAATAAAATGCAGTGTCAAAGATCGTATTAATTCAGCTTTTATAATAAATATAACTTGTTGTAGTTAATAAAATATTTGTTATAATAAAATACATAATATAAAGAAAATCCCACGTACCCCGATTTACGCCCACCACTATTTTTTTATAATCTCTCGATCTACAAACAGATCGGGAACTCCTGATTTAGGAGAACGCAAGAATGCTGGTGAGCGACAGAGATTCTTCTATGTGGCATGTGGTATCTATATGCTAACGTAAGGATCGGATATAGAAGAAGAGGAATAATATATTCTTACTCAATATAAGACATTAAAAACTCGAACAAATTTATACGTTATACTACTTTTGTACGATAAATATTTAATTATTGTGGATTCCCGGGTAGTTTGTATTTATCTAACCAAAGATAATCTAACTCGGGTCTTTGAGTGTTTATTCAATAGCGACACGCCAAAGGCTATTGACATTAAATTTCACCGAAAGCTCGACAAGCAAAAACAAACAAATATATGTCATAACAATAAGCCGAGCTTTGACGGATGACGGAATATAATAAATAATAAAACGAGCTTTTGATATTATATAATATATGGTGTGCATATTAAATCAGGTAATTTGAATAAAATGTCAAGAATTTACTTTTTATTTTATATCATATATGATATAAGTATATTGTATACCTCAGATAAGTGATTCTCAAATTGGGGCTCGCGAAACATATATGGATTGCCGCAGAAAAATTGATGACGGATCAAAGATATACTAAAAATAACTTGTTGAGTTTTATTGACACTAAAAATAAATCTGCTATCAATCAAAGTTGTGAGTGTTTCAATGCAATTAAACAAAAGAAATTAACTCCATCTGAATTTAAACTCCGGAATATTTTTCTACACACACCAATTCTTCGTGGGGTCCATTTTTAGGTGCAAAAGGGTGTCGCGGATTAATTTTTTTGAGAAACACTGCCTTAGATCAGCTGTCACTAAAATACGGCCCGAATCCGGTTCTCCAAAGATTTTCATCCAGCCCACAATTTTTATTTACGTTCAAGATGACTTAATTGAAATTAATCAATATTCAAGCGAATGACAAGTTGAAGACGATGTACAAAAATGAAAAATTAATTTAGTTTTACGATAAATTAGAGTTATTCGATTATCCCAAAATGCTAGAATTTAATTTTTTTTTATAAACTTTTTTGTAAGCTTGAAGCGGACATCGTTTAAAAATACTATGGACACGATATTCCGTCAAAAAACTTATTTGAGGTATGGTAGAACTAAACAATACAGATTCTTAAATGAAAATATTACTGTAAATTTTATTTATCAAATACTTTTTCATTTTAATTTAATCTATGTCACTATTTGATGTATATCTAAAATACAATATAATCCACGAAAACGAGCTTTGAATTTAATATTCAAAATTTTGTCTGTGGTTTTGGCCAAAGGTTCAAATGGCCCGTACCTTTATTATTAATGTGGACAAAGTTTGGGAAGATTTATAACATAAACTGCGACGCAAAGGTCGAAACCCCACAGTTTTTGGACCTCTGCGCCCATTATGCTCGTATTTACATGAAAATTGTTCCAAAAAGGTCATTTCGCATAGAGTTATCATAGGGATGAAAATTTTAATAATGGAAACGATTTTAAGGGCAGAAAATAATATTTGTTCACGATACAAACTCTGTTTATTTTTTATACAATTTATTCACAAAGTTCTCTCGTCCTTAATAAAAATTAGAAATACACTCAACTTACAACCTTCGACAGAAAACTATTTTTATAATTATCTATTTATAAATTCTAAAATAATATTTTGTATTAACTATATAACGACGAATCGGCTAAAACTCTGACTCGAATCCTAATATTAGATCATAACAATGATATTTCTTCAAAGAACACACAACATAGTAGAGGTTGGCGTGCGCGCCTCGCAATCTGAGGAATTCGGGTTCGATTCTTCGAAACGTAATTTGGCTCTGAAAATTTGAAAAAATCACCCGCTTTTCGGGGTGGGTTGGCGAAAAAACGCCCGCAAATGATGAGTTAAGATGATTACGGACACATAAAATTGCGCCCAGAAAATATGACATTTTAAACTGAATTAATATAATTATAGTATATGCAGATTAAGTCAACATGCTTTTATAACGTGAAATAAGTGTCTAAGGTGATGTCTTCAACATTCTTTAAATAGTAAATATGTACTATACTCTTCATATTCGGAGCGGATTCCTTCAAATGTGTTACTAAAAAAAAAGCCATTTTATATATATATATTTTTATACCATATTCGCTCCCAAATTGGAGCATATGGATCTACACAGTATGAAGATATACACTCCGAGAGTGGACCTCCCGCAATGTGAAGACGTCTTGACAGATTATTTTTCATAAGAATCGTTTGTCAGACAATTGCTCAACCCAATCAGCATCCAGTCCTGCATTTTTAGATTTTTAAAATCCAACAGATGGGGGTTCGAGCCCGCATTCCCCAGATTGCTAGCTGCGCACGCTACCAACTACGATAACCGGGGAGATATATAGATTTATATTTTACTTAATTGAATAATGAAAAACATACTTTTTTGCTTTAGTAAGTTATTTTGAATAGTTATCAATTCGCACATTTTAGTACATAGTCATCGAAACGAGTTTCTTGCTCGATTGAGATACGGATTACGAAATCACTATAAGAGATGTTAATATATAATTAAGAGCATAATATATACATTAATACGGAAGGCAATCGTATGAAACAACACTCGGTGTTTACGCAGAATTTCGCCAAGCTTAAGACGCATAATCTGTTTTACTTAATCTGCACGTGCACCAATATTACCGACACGTGGTATGAGCGATAAGCAAAGGTATCCACTATCACAATGTTAGTTTGAAGTGGGACAACGCGAGATGATAATACTCCTTTTATCAGGGATAAAAAATGTTTTACAACACTATAATATTTATTTTATATCGTTCGTGACAAAGGAATACCTCAGATACCTTCTTCTTCTTCTTTTTATACCATAAAATGGCATATTATAAAGGTCGCACCCAAATTGGATTATATGGATCTTAAACAGTGTGAAGATATTCTCTCCTAAGCTGGAGTATACGGATGTCTGCAATGTGAAGACGTCTTGATAGATTATTTTTTTTACAAGAATTGTTTGTTAGACAATTGCCCAACCTAATGGGCGCCCAGTCCTGAACTTTTGGATTTAATCCCAAGATTGAAAAAAAATTGAATCCACATTTCCCGGATTGCTAGGCGCGCACGCTAACATCTACGGTATCAGATAACAAATAACATGAAATTCAAGAGATGAATAGAACTCTTTATTAATAATAACATTAAATAAAATACCGTATTTTTAATCCCAACATTAAAAATCTTAGATCCTTTAAAAATAGAGAATTTAATAACAGCGACTAAAGAGAGTTTTCATCGAATTTGTGCCGTGTGGTTTACAAAGTAATGCTCTGTCATGAGAAAATGTACGAATATATTATTATCAATTGAAAAAGTATTTGCTTGGTATAACTATTTTGGGATATATTTGTTTCTTAGAGAATATTTTATTACGTTGGTAATTATGTTAAATTATATCTCTATAAAGTAATTAATTTTATCAATAGTTATTTCGAATGTGTTATTATTATTATTAGTTAACTTAGAGATCGTTCTAAGTGAAAGATAACGGTAAATATATATCGGCATCTGGGATACTACTTGAACTATAACGGATATTTCACTTTCAATACGTCATTGTATACGTCCACATGTATGCATATGTACATGAAGGTAATTGTAGCAGAAAGTGAATATTATGTACACATTGAAAGTTATTTGATGATTTTATTAATCATAATATGTTTCTTTTTTTTCAGGTAAGTCTCCAATATTTGAATAGCAGATGGTTGTACATTTTCCGAACTCTACTTCTTATACGTGACATCCCAGGGTGAGATTTGGCCTCCTTATTCGTGCTGTCCATTAATTCCTGGTTCACGCCAGTCATTTCCAGTGTCCAGGCTTTCATCACCATCTCCTGTATGAGTACTCTTTGTATTAGTTAGCATTGTATTTATCAACACCGGTTTTGTTTATTACGATAAAACTGACAGGACTTAATTAGAAGTTCATATAAATCATTATGCTGATAAATCACAGATAGTTATTAATACTTTGTTAAATCATGCCATTCATTGAAAATTAATTGTGCAACGGAAGTTATGAAAAGCATATTAACTAGTTTAGGTGAATATTTCGCGAAGTTTTGTTATTTATTAACAGTTTAAAGATATGTTAAGCAAGAGATGGTTCTAAATCATAGTCTTCTTCAAAATTATCACCTATTTCGCAAAATGTATTATATAGATCAACGGTCTCCGAATTATGGCCCGCGGGCCGAATATAACCCACCAAAGATTTCTGTATGGCCCCCGACTTTTATTTATAAACGTTATATGAAAATATTCTTGTCGAAAATCTTCTATATACATCTAGGAAAAACTTCCTATTAGAATATCTTTAGATATCAATGAAAATCGTCCGGTCCCTAATGTTTCTAAAAAATTCAATCCGGCCCCTTTTCTCAAAATATTTGAGACCCCTAATATAAATCATTATTTTATGTACACTCAAGATTGTAGAGATTTTTATTTTGGTACAATTTAATACATTTTATTTAAGATCTCGAAAAGTACTTTTTTGGATACTTTCGCTGTTTCGGAGCATGAAATTTCACACTCGTTATGCAACAGTATACGTAAAAACGTAACATATGTAGTAGTGAATTTGAATCTAATATCGTTGTTTTACTGGCAAAAGACGTTAAAGTGAAAAAGTGAGTTTTGAAATAATCGAGTTTTAATATTTAAGGCTCTCTGTTGAATATATTTTACGACAATATCTTAAGAGATGATGATTATACTTTAAGATATTGTCGTTAAATCTATTTAACAGAGAGACTCAAACATTAAAACTAGATATTTCAAAATTCACTTTTTCACCCTAACGTCTTTTGCCAGTAATACGACGATATATTCCCGATGCTATGCCACATGATTGCAACTAGCACATTTTTCATTAAACATACTATTGTATTATATGTGGATACGCTGGTGGCTAAATTTACACGTGCACTGTAAAAGGTTGGACAGTCCTGGCATAGATTAATGATAGGGTAAAGCTGAATACACGCCCTTAAACGCGAAGGGGTGGCTTTTTGGACTGATTATGCAAAGATTTACCTCAGCAGGTATATCTGCGTCTCCAGTATGCTGTTTGCCGTCGGCTGACATTAATGTTGCTTTGGTTACCAAAAAGGTGGCAAAAAAAAAACTGGGAAATTCTTATCTAAGCGGGAAAACGTTTTTAAAGATTTGCTTATCTTTTCATATATAAAAACACGGTAAAATAACCTTTTTTTAGTTTCATTGTATATACGTTCGCTCTGAAAGTGGAGGGCATGAATTTTCACAGTTATTTGATCTTTTGACTGACTAAGATCTTTGATTTTTTTTAAAAATATCTATACATCTGCAAATTATGAAGTCTGCCATTAGCATTCAGATAAATAATATTACACTCAAAATTCTATTTATAAACTTCTTTACGCGTTGCTACTTGCAGCTATAGTTTCGACTTTTAGGATTTTCAGGCTGTGTATAAATTAATTAAATGGAAATTATTGTATATTTATAGTTGTTTGATACTGTCCATTTTAATTTTACGATTATTTGAAAACTCTATGGATTATTTTTCATGATAATGCAACTAAGAGGTTTGAAACCTCTGTCGTGAAATTAAGGTATACACGTGAAACCTGTAGCTGGTAAAAACGTTTTGCGAATTCAATCTGCGGGACGAGAATATTCAATGGATTGAGCGAATCAACTTTCAAGATTATTTTTTGTCAAAATAAGCTTTTATATCGTGTTGATTAAATATATGTCTCCCCGGTGGCGTAGTTGGTAGCGTGCGCGCCTAGCAATCTGGAAAATGCGAGTTCGATTCCTCATCTGTCGGATTTTTAAAAATCCAAAAATGTACGACAGGATACCCATTAGGTGGAGCAATTGTTTGACTAACAATTTTCGTGAAAAATAATCTGTCGAAACGTCTTCACACTGCGGAGATCCTCCATATAGTCCACTTTCAGAGTGGTTATCTTCATACTGTGTAGGTCCATATGCTTTAATTTGGGAACGAACATGGTATATATAATATACAAAAAGATATGTGGCCCATTTTTAAAGCGGATATCTTTATATTGTAGAGATCCATATGCTCCACATTCATTAAAGTAGCGAAGGATTTGCTGCGGGTAGATTATTTATATACTATAAGACGATGAAGAAACCTTTAAGTAATAATATTGAAAACGCTATCTACTATATATATATTTTTAAAATAATTATTTAACTAAATAATTTAAAAAACTGAAGCGTTCTTCGATAAATATATAAAAAAATGATAATGTTATTCGTAAATTGGCAAAACATTCTCAAAAACAAGAAAAAACTCTAGATTTTCGTAATGACCAATTCGTGTTAAGTATATAAAGTGATAACTTGGATTATAAAGATATCATATTTTAAAACCAAAAACACGTTGGTAGCTTGGATTACTATCGTTTTTTTAATGATTAGCTCGGACAATCGAGTGTATTGTGTGATGAAATTCATCAACTCTAGGATGTAATGAATATGAGGGAAGAAAAGTCTACACCAATATTTCTTGGATAATAAATGTGTTCAATCTCATTATTTCATATATTTTTTTAAATATTAAAATGATGCAGATAAAAAATGTAAAAGATACAGTATATAAAGATTATTAAGCAGAGTTTGGCATAAAGTTAAATGTAGTAAAAAAGAATCTTTATGAAAAATTCGGTGGGATGAGCTTATTTAAACTCATTATTTCTGTTTTTTTTCTCTTTAATATCCGGTCTCCCTGGAAAGATTGTACCATAATGAAAAATTAGCGTTTTTTCTTGTTTTAACTGACGCAATAAACGGAAACAAAACATTTACTTAAGGTGAAATGCGCATAAAAATGTTTGATGTTATTTAAACGAGGATTTTAAATGAAAATTTAGTCATTTAAGGTTATTTATTTATATACTTTATACATGTTGTAATATCACAAATTATAAGTTTAATACATTGATAACACGACATACATATGGTTATAATAAACATATTAAAAACATATTAAAATGTAAAAAAAAGAATAAAGAAAGAATTAAAAAT
>JAGVSQ010004853.1:0-18639 GCA_022683975.1 Rhyacophila evoluta | reverse complement strand
CATGTGAGCAAATGTCATGTGAGCAAATGTCATGTGAGCAAATGTCATGGAACCAGTAGAAATACGACCGTATGGTGCAAAGGGTTCAGAAGAAATTTCTGAGACTTCCACACTTATATGAATACTATCCGTGGTTGTATGCAACTGCTTTCATTTTATACATGCGTTCTTATTGTAGGAGTCACTTGGGAGAGAACATGGTCTAAAAAAATCCATTTTTCTTAAAAACGTTCTGCTTCATATAACTTGTTTTTTTTTATGCAGGAATGGTATGTAGTCCATAGTAGGATAATAAAAAGTAATCGTGATTTTTTCAGCAAGCCGTTGACAATCTATCCCGTGCCACTTATTTGTCATCTCTGCTCTATGTATGTATGTATGTATGTAAATATTTTGAATAAAACTTGAAACAAAAAAATCGTTATAAATCGGATTAGATTAGGTCGACATAAAAATATTATATTATATTATTTATATTACGGTATGCTCTCTATGGTAATTTCGAATTTCGAATTAAATTTTGAAATCACTACTAATCGAACGTAGTGAAAACAAAGAAAAAGATATATTTATGGAGAGACTATTCAAAATAGACTCTCCAGTTCCATCAATTTAAACCAGCTGCATGAGTGTCGCGAAATGATTTAGATCAGAATTCTCAAAACAGTGATTCTTTGTTTCGTTTACATTGGTATTCTTAGCCTCGGGTGTGAAAGAGACATTGTTAGTTGGGTAAATGAAGACCAGTCTAGACTTTGACATTAAGTACAAGCGCGACGAATGGAGAATTCGGACATTACGCGCGATTGATATTTTTATATCGACTCTGGAAAGGAAAAATGACGTAAGTCACAAAAAAAACATACAGAAGACACAGGAACGTATATTAACCATTTTCAAACCAAGTCAAAATATTGAATAGACACAAAGACCTTAAAGTGCACAAACACTAAAACTGGTGTTCTATTTACCTGATTTGATATGAATTTAAAATCATTGAAAAAACACAAATCAAATTGATGTGATGGAAGCCTTTTTTCCTTGTCAGAAAATTGACAATTCATTCTTTTTTTAATTTTAAAAGCTAAATTTAAGTACTAATTTGAAATTATCAGCTTACCTCCTTTTTATAGAACGTGTTTCAAGTTGTGTACATTGTTATTATCGAAAAAAGCTATTTTGAAAAACTGAGTGTTACGTCTTTTTTCCTTTCCACAGTCGATATATTTAGATATATTCATCATTGTACGCTATCACGCCACCAGATGTAGGTTCCTACCACTTCCCAAACTTTTCCAAACAGTATTATGCGACATTTATTCTATTCTATCCCTTTGAATTATTTTCATTATATATACTTAATTAGCGGGTATTCAAATGTAAATTTTCGTCTTATAGTAGTCAACAGTGAGGCTCATAAATTTAAATAATTAATATGTACATACATATTTTTAAAATCTCTTCTGTTAGTACATAACATGTTATTTGATTTCAAATCAATGATTACTAAATAACATCAACATTCATACTTGCATCGTTATTTGCGGCACGTATTTTGCCCATTAGTATCATGAAGTTGTATACAATCACACGCTGTAAATTATAAAATATTAGTCAGTATATACTTACAAACGTGGAGGGGTCTTCAAATGCTAAGTGCCCCAGGAGCAGCTTCTTAAGATATTGGTTGGCTTACACTAAAATGCGTACAATTCATATTCTATACGCTACGGTATACGCCGTAAAGGATTTGTCGAGACGTGTCACATACTAATATATAATACTTGCATATTGTTCGTGTACAATATGCAAAAGATACCAAAATGAGAAACCTGGACAGCTCGTAACTATATAAGTCATAACGATTTCTGTGGAATTTTGTGTATTTTGTCTATTTCGAATGTGAATTTACACTAAGTGACGTCCTACACTTATTACATCGATTGTTCAACTGATGAGTCACTTGAATTTAAAATAAAAATAACAAATCGACTGTCAAAAAGTTTATTTATGTATTTAAAATAGTTTTAGTCTAAATAAAGTCATCAAATATGACTGAACTAATGGACATAATATTTATTCAGTCATAAATTTGTCACCAGCTATATGTATTCGTTATGATCGACCAAATAAATGAGCACTAATTAAAAAAAGCAAATATGCTGGCCATTGTATAAGTACAAAAAAGGCGGCCCACCCAAACAAAATGTCATAGTCGACATCAAGCAAAGTAATGGCTAAGTTACAAATGATTTATATAGTTTAGTTGTTATTGTAAATTTTACCCGACTTAACTTACAACGGTCTCCCATAAATTGTAAAATAAACCTCATGGCTTATGGCTTACCTTCGACATGAAATACAGACGAAATTATAAATATGTAAGTATATAAATAAGCATGTTTTCATACATTATGCCGGAAATTCAGACCAAGCACGAAGGTTTCTGAAAAGTTCTTTTTATCCTTGTGCAGGTTCATGGATTGGCCACAAATTGTATTTTGTTTTATACTTTTCATTCCATATTCTTGATACAACACATTGCTAAGAATCCTCACGCACTACATACAGAATTTACTAATCTTACATATCATACAATTCTTACGTAATATCAATGGCCTGGCGTCCTAATGCACACATGCTTTCATTCCAATTATCCGTATTTTTTGGTACCATTTCCATAACTCTCATACCTTATTTATTTGGAAAACTAAAATTTTTAATTATTCAATATTAATATTTTCTTTTTTTTACTGCGTCTGTTTCAAACGTGGACCATATAGGTCTACACGTTGTGAAGACGAGAACAAAAAAATGGAGAATATGGATATTTGCTATGTGAAACATCACATAATATATTCTTCCTTCACTGGAATCGGTTGTCAGCCAATATCTTAACCTATCGGTCATTCAGTTTTGTGTCTTTGGACGTTTTTTGAATCCCGTAAGCGTGGGAATTGAACTCGCAACCACCGACCCCAGTCTGGATTAATAATAATGCAGTTTTTTATTTATATATTTTTATATAAAATTAAAACTTTGTTTTTAGTTGAAAAAGTAGTTAAAAGTAGTAAAAATCAACTAAAAATATTATAAAATAAGTGAAAATTAACAATAATTATTTAACATTCGTATAATATACATCATTGTAGTTGTGGTGAGTTTTAGTTAATGAGAATTATTACGTGGCGTAAATGAATGGCCAATATTAATTTACTCACTATATTTTAGGCTATTTGAGTCGCATACTGTGGTGTATCAAACGAGTGTCATAAGTAATTGTATACGATACAATGTCGTAAGACGTCGAAATATATTTTGAAATTAAATGTTGACAAAAGACTGCCTGGGATTCCAATAACCGCAGACTTATTTTACTTCCAAGATAATGATTTTAAAATAATGTAAAAAATATGCACAAAAAAATCTATTACTGGTTTGACAATGATGATGCCAAGAATATATTTTGATTTAACATTCGTCAGTGTATGGCATAGAAAAAACTTTTAATAAGTGGCCGTATAGCCATTATTGACGGATTTGTACACGACAGTCTTGTGAAACGAGAGTGGGACACATAAAATTACTCACTTTTTATTATTTATCATGCTCATTTTTATTCGACGTGATGATAGGAGGTTATCATCACCATATTAATAATCAGACTGGATCAATACACTGCCGAATGAAGACTCCTTTTAAAATTTAGATCAGCGGTCCCCAAACAGTTGCTCGCGAGATACCTGTTGTTCGCAACACCATTTTCGTTGAATACTAATTTTTGAGTTAAAAGTAAAAATTATTTATGTGGAATAATTATTTTTAATTACTTATATTTAAATGCCGTTATTTTTTAAATCAACTGTAATGTGCTAGTTGTATTTATTTGCTGTTATACCTGTATGTATTTCAAACGGCAAGACCACATCTTCTTCAGTTTTTATGAATTCAGGCATTAAGTTCCACTGGCGTCATTCCTTCTGATAAGCTCAACGAATAATTATTTTACTTTTCTAGATAGTCCATTATAATAAGTTTTTGCCTAGTTTAATGAACAAACTATGTACATATTACGTACTAATTTTCTGCGACTTCTGGGTTTACCTTTTGGGCGTGTCTATTTCCGTCTTATGAACTATTGAACGATTCATTGTCGGGTGGTTGTTTTACATTGTCTTCTATGCAAACCACGCATTTGTCAAGGGCTGAAAAATATTGCGGGACATCACAGGCTGATAGAAATTCAAGTTTAATGCCAGAGTTCCATTCGATAAAATTGGTTGAATCAGACATTTAAGTGTACAGAATAATAATAAACGATGTTAGAGATCAAGAATGGATTTATCCTTCTCAGTGGGGAGAGATATGCCATCGGTTAATGATGGCTTGATAATTTGACAACAGGTGAAAAATAAGAAAACTTGATTAAATTCGGGATATTCGGCACAGTTAGTATGATTCCGGAACAACTTATACAGTATTTAAAGCGGGACAGACAACGTTAATTCGCGGCTACCCCGCTTAATCCGGAACGGTTGGCAACCTTAATTTTAAAGTACCAACAGATTTCTATATAATTACATCCATAGGGTGAGATTGTGGAGGTAACAGTAGATTTTACATTTTTTTAAAGATTCGATCGAGAGGGTAATGTTAGTAAAGAGGTAGTGGTGAGTTCAATTGGTTTGGGAATCATTGGTATTAATTGTTTGTTGGGGATTCATTTTTTAGTAATACATCATGAAATAAGAATTACAATTTTCTATTCAAAATCATACAAATTTCTTTTGATCGTGTCCACTTAAAAATATGTATCTTTAGTCATGATGTCCCTAATATGTACTAGAGAATTCTTGTAGTATAAGCAACTTTGTAATAATGCCCGTATGAAATATAGGTCCTTTGTCATCTAGAAGATAACAAGTGGCGTACGAAGAAGAGGATCGGTGGATACAAGTTCAACCACCTATTCATTGATGCAATCATCGTTGAAACGATATTTTGAGACAAAGTCAAATGGTGTTGAACAATTAAATAAATAAAGCGGACTGATGAAAACATTGGTGATAGCTATTTTTTCTATACTGTTGTGGATATAATACAATCCAGTAGCTTTTCGGCTATGTTTCGGCTATTTAGATTGTACACAAGGTTCTCGCTGTAAAATTATAAATCATTTAATTGTTATAAAATAATTAATGGTGACGAAGTGATGTAAACTATTGTTTATTAGATATTTTTACTGGACAATGTAATTATTTAATATACATATAGTCAGCAATGAAATATGTTTGTACCAAATAAATTAAAGTTAAATCAATAATATTCCCAGCGTTCTCACATATGAGTATAATTTAATTCGAATCTACAAAAGCATTACTTTAGTAGATCATAATCTAAAGCTAAAAATTCGATATAAAACGTATAAATTTGATAATACACAGGTCTATATTCAGAAAATAATAAATTACTCTGATCATCGTATGTTTTACATTACATTATTTATCTATCAAGACCGGTTTTGTTGACTAAGTCATCAATATAAATTATCCTCATACATGCGCGTAAGTGTGTGTGTGTGTGTCTTGTGCGAACATTGCTCTACTAAATAATTCAGAATTAATTCTATAAAATGTCAATAGCCCTAAAAAATGAACTCAACATATAGATGAACTTTTTTTCGTTGCCAATTCGGTATATTTTCCCCTGTCGGTGGGAAATTCTGCGTACGCAACTGGGAACACTCGCCAACAATATACGACTATATTATCGAATGTATTTATTGAAAATACAAAAAGGACTGTTTTCTGCCTCAGCGTGTCTTCCCTTGATGTATAGATATTTGTCAATACCTTTTGTAATATTGCATTTAACTCTTATACATTTTATATGCGGGCACTAAAACATTAAGTTTGGGAATAATACGAACATACTCGTAATTGAAAATATGTGAAGAGATATACTTATCATCGATCTCGGTTATAATAAGCAACAAGCGTCTAGACATCGATTGCTCACAATAACCGTTAATATCTAATCGCTTTACATAAGCTTGACGACACCGTTTTCAGTGAATTATACCAATGCTTCCCAACATTTTTCGTACCACGGTCCCCAAAACTAAATTAGAATAATTCCCGAAAAATAAAATCTTAAAATTTATGCCGATTTTTTCCCCTTGTTTATTTTAGTTAGTGCGAATAATGATACAAGGTATGTAATTTCGTTTGCGATTTGGTTTCTTGTTTGTTTTTCCAGATGTGGAAGCCCTGAATCCTATACTACAGTATAATGATAATGATGACATAATGAAAACTGTAGATTGTACTTATAAGAGTTTAAGGTGATCATATCGTTTAAATATGAAGGCGAACTTCCTTGATACGATAATCCAAGTTGTCTACGATATTGATTGCAAATCTTTTCTATCACGTATGTTAATTTTTTCACTGTCATTTGTATTTATCTAGTAGCGTAGGCCGTATAGGTAATCATGTACGCCTCGCATCCGGGTAATGCAGATTCAATTTCTACATTTGTCGGTTTTTTTTAAATTCTAAAATTGGATTTAGCAATTGTCTGACAATCAATATTTGTCTAATCTAAGGAATAATTCCTTAAGACATGTCTTCACATTGCGGAGATTCATATTCTCCGCTTTCAGAGCATCTTCACACTGTGTAGATCCACATGCTCAATTTTCAGAGCAGGCATAGTAAAAATAATCGTTATCCAATTATTCTTAAAATGTCAATTACTATTTTTCCATCCGTTCAACGTATCTGGTATCAAATTCTTTTGCGATTCGTTAGATTCTTTACTTATTCACATTATATCTCACTTTAATTTTTTTTTCAAGCCAGCTGAAACCTTATAAAAAGTTTATTTCGGCTAAATAGTTGATACATTTCAAGAAAAAATAAACCACATAATTTAAATTAACATTAAAATCTTAATTTCATATTTGTTCAAAAATTTAAAAACCTTGCATGTGCACTAACAAAACTTTCATTGAAAGAGGAAGTTGAAACTTAAGTCTGAATACACATTTTAAATGTCCCAATCTTTGTGTGACATACATGCAAATTAATAATATTATGATAGTTCCAGAATCTAATATTATGTAATATTGTGTAGCGCAGCAGTTTCCAATCTGGTAGGCGCGGACTACTGCTACGGGAGGTCTCAAACTTTGAAAAAGAACATGTCTTTATCATTATATCTATTAAGAAAATAAAAGGCAGGAGGAGCGGATTTTTTTGGGAGGCGTAGTAAAAAAAGGTTGGAAGCCGCTGGTGTAGTATATGGTAAACATGACTGAATTGATTAGGTAAATAATTTCTGAACCTTGTCGGCTATTGGTAGTATTAATTAGTCCCAGTGGCGGATTTAGCTATAGGCGCACCAGGCGCGTGCCAGGGGGCTCATAATTGTAAAGGCCCTTCAAGTTGTCGAGGAGTGGGCCTCAAAAAAGTCCGGACTAAAGTGAAAATTAAGATAGCACGAGACCTAAAAAAATGACAAATCACAAAATTCTGTACGAATGTATATTTTCAAGAAGAGATATCTAATAAGTAAAAGCCTATAAAAAAAGAAGAAGATTGTGCCTGAGGTATATGGGCTTCATAATTGAATTGTGCCTATGAGTCCAGTTGACCATGTGTCACCGGATAACTCGCTTATCGCAAGTTCATTATAGTAAATATATCTCTTCTACGAGCTTCGAATTATTAACGGCATAATGTAAGCTCATATAAAATATGCAATATGAAATTTAAAATGGCTTCGAACATTGCGCCATTGTAAGACAATAAAATAAGCGAACGAAAAAAATTTAACGAGTCAGCATCGTAGCTTGAATGCCAAATGATTAATTGCTTTAATGGTGGATTGATTCATGGAAGGCGGGTCTTCATTTATCACCGCCTTTTAAAATTCACATTATATTACAGACACCTTTCGTTTTTATACAACGCATTATTGTCTATTATATTATAATATATTTTATTATTTGTTATTTGTTATAATCGGTTTCTAGACGTCATGAGAAGAATAATCTTAGTTATTATTATGACCGGTCAAACCCACTCCTACTTTAAATTCATCTTACGAACCGATGTATAATATTTATTTTAAATGTATGTACATATATACGTATTTCTTTCTGCAGATTATAACGTTAGTTCATTACCGTTCTGACAAAAAATAACTTCAAAAACATTGTTTTAAAATATCCATTTTTATTTAAATTACACATAGGAGGAAATAAAAACTCATGTGGATATTACGAGGAACATTTAATAACGGAAAAAAATAATCTTGCAGCGAGTGAGGTCTTTTCTCAAGAAAGCTTGACATTATCATGAGTTAGGTAATTAGAATTTGAACCACGAACAATCAATGTATTTGGAAGCTGCTCATAGGACACTTAAGGAGCGTCTCATGTTCGTTATGTCATGGTATACGCTTGTATATCGGGTGTGGGCACGAGGCGGGTAGTCAGGAGAGAAGCAAGATATGGAATATTGCATATGTACATGTATATATAAATAAGATATAATTAAGGTGGCGTATTGGTAAGTGTACACGCTTCGGTCTTCGAATTTGCAGGTTTGAATCCCGCGGTTGTCCAAGTTTTTTTTTTAAATCCAGAGATGGAGGGCTGGATGTTCAGTAGTTTAAGCGGTTGATTGGTAACCAATTCTCGTGAAAAACAAATTATCAAGGTAAGTCTTCAGATTATCAGAGCGAACTTGGCAAATAAAAATTACAAATATATTCAATATCAGATAAATTGAGCGTATCAAAAGCAAAAACGCTACTGCCAATAGCAAAATAATTAAATTAATTCGTTTGTATTGTATTAATCTTAAATATAATTATGTCCCCATTATCTTATAATTATATCAATAGTAAATACTACATTCAAAGTCACAAAGTCATAGCGAATAAGCAGGTAGAGTGCCAGTATTAAATTTATTTGATTTTCTGTGACATAAATTTGATGGATAGTGGCGTTGACCCTCTCAATTTGACTTTGTATGCCAGGGTATTATAATATACGAGTAAACTTGGGCGAGTTAACAAGTGAGTTAAGGGCCTATTACACTACACAATTTCCAGGGACCCTTACCCTCACTAAGTGCGGTGTAATAAAAGCCAAAAGTTTTGGTTCTGGACCCCAGGCGTCCAGTTAAAAAAGTATGCTTAAAACTAAAGTTATGCAAATTCTGCCTCAATGATTATTTTTGTTGCAATATTTTCGAAAATGATTTTTCCTACTGGTTTACAGCATGAAATATGAAGACTCTGTAATCATCATATTTGAGTGGGTAGGTTCCAAAGTGATCTTATTCCACTTTGCCAAAATTCAAAGATAAAGATTTTAAACAAATATTTATTGTATAGAAGAACCACGCAGTGGAATAAGTTCACTTTGGAACTACGCCCCTCATTTCGTGAATTATAATAAAAATAATACTGGTCAGTTCCATAATCGAGCAAAAAGTTCTGAAGGATGTTCCGCGAGGAATTATAAATTATAAGTAACATTACATCAATTAATTAAAGGTTTTGAGCCTCATGGACAATTACTTATCGAAATTGACATCTGAATCAGGGACACGCTTTATGATATATTTTTTTCTGTCAATGTTAAGCAAATCATCAGACTGGAACAAAACATCATATGTGAGTTTTAATATTTTTTATTCACATTTCATTATTACACGTCGAGCCGAATGACGAGAATGCCTCTTTACCGACAGGACTTGCTGAATGTGTCTGCTGTATTTTTAAATAGACTCCTGAACGATGGAGGATTATCTAGCACGCACAGGAAGTATCTCGTCGTCTCCATCCAATAAATCATTCACGCTCTTAGAATTTGCGTGTGGAAATAATATAAGTTCATAAATTTTTGACAAATAGAAGTATGGAAGTATTTGTTTGAATTTGTACCTCCTTAAATTGTTTTTCATAGAATACTTTCCAAATAGTCTTTTAATACCTTTTTATTTCGCATTGCAATACATAATAAATTTCTAGACAGCAATCAGTCGTTAGGACAAGTACGATAGCGTAATACATTCCTCCACTTTGGTGAATATCGAAACTGACTTAAATCTATCACATACTTAATATTCTCATAAAATATGACGCAAAATTGAACAAAAATGTTTAACAAAATGAAAAATAATCTGCAAACTATTGTATCGTACATTTTGAAGATATGTATATCCGTATATTACCGTACATATTTATTTCTAATTAAGGTAGTGATTTCTAACTGGTTGCGACTCTTTAATTTTCTAATTTAAAAAAAACTATGTACTTATGTACTATACATAAAATATAAATATAATAAATTTTAAAGCTGGTTTTTAGTGACATCTGTATTAATTAATAAAATAGTCTAATAAATATTTCGGTAAAGTAAAACAGTTTACACTTAAATGTTATAAATAGTAGAGATAGATGTCACTTTTTTTTTTAATAAATTATGTTTTGACTTACTTTTAATAGATGTCAGTAACATATACAAGAAGTTATGCGACATCTATGAATGAGTAGCAAGCGATTGCTTTTTTAAATAAATATTAAAATTAGTTTTTTTACAACTAGTTGATATGTTTGCCGCGCTTAAAATATAATGGTAATTGTGAATTAAAAAAAATAATACATTTATGTAAAAGTGAAATATTTTATACTTTTTCTGTTATGTTCTTATTTAAAATTGTTTTTTTTTCATACCATGATTATATTTATGCCCGGATTTTTTTTATATTTCAAATTTTTTTGAAGTTTATGTGTTTTTTGTGCAGTATTTCTTTAGATTTTTTTTATGGTAAAAATGTATAGATACATATATGTATTGCAATCTATTGTGATTCTTTGATTTTTTGACAATTGTTTTTGGAGTCATAAATATTTAAAAAAACATGTTCTTATTTACGAGTGGCATAATGTATGTCTTATTTTGTTGTCGTCGACTTTTAGTCGAATTTTATTATTAGTGAAAATCGTTTTTTATTCGACGGCGGGTCAGTATATCAGATTATATAGTTTTCTATAAGGATCCATTGTTAGCCAGTCGTCAAAACTTTTGACCCGATATGTGTTCACAGAGGCGAATTCACCTATAAGCACATCAGGCGCGTTCCTGGGGTCTCCAAATTGCCCCAATACAAATTCCCGGACTAAAGCAGACCTAAAAAAACGAGATTTTGGAGGAAGTACGAAATCAGAATTGTTAAGTAGCGCGATACCGCAAATTTTTAGACAATACCATAAATATTCAAGAAAAGTGAGATCTATAAACGGTTGCGCCTAGGGGATAGGGGCCTCATAATTGAATTGCGCTTGGGGCCTCTCGGATGCTAAATCGCCCACTCTGTGTTTTGTGTTTGCAAACGCGCGTATCCTCTCTGCCAGGTTCAGATCGCATAGTTGCATATAAGTGATCGTACTTTTTATGCATACATATTTAAATGCAGGATACGACAGATTGCGCGATTGGCTGAAGCGTTCTTTACTAATGACAATCTGTCAGAATTTCGGTATATTCCACTCAGTGCTGCGTCGTGGGCTAGACACGCCTTTGGGCAACAAGTTTCTAGCCGTTTTCACTATTGTATATAAGAATCTTTTATTCTTATAATACACTTTTTTTATATACAAATAATATTTCACGTAAAAATACTGCTGAACGTATTACAGTTTTCTTGTAAAAAGTGCCCAATATATTCAGGCGCTCTTGTGCAGTCCACAATCTGAACATTAAGACGGCGGGGCCACGATCCCACGTCCAATGGTGTAAAGGTACCCTACCACTTCTTTGACACGGAACTTACTTATCAAGGGCATTTAACAAATATTTTGATATTATGTGCTTTTTAAATAACTTTTTTTTTTTAAAAATGAATTTTTTTTTGCCACATGAATTAATTACTTAAGTCGTAAATATTTTCTTTAATATGGCGAAAGAGGTGAGTTGGTTAGTATTAAATACTGTCCTTGTATTTTTTTATGTAGGAATAAAGTTTAGGAACCACTGCCCACGTGCTTTGCGTGCGGGCGAAGACGGCGAGGAAAATATTGGGGGTTTGTGTTCTTGAATCTGCAAGTATAGATAGGTGCATGCTTGGAGTCTGGGTAAGAAGGTGTTAAGTCAATAATGAAACACTTATTTCAAATAAAAGCTTAGCTTTATTACTCATTATAGTAATGAAAAAAAACATACATCATCCGTTTCAACAATCTCCACACAGGTGGTCGCATGTTTTCCAGACAATAATCATTGTGAAACAACAAAGGGTTTATTTTTTTTTGCTTTTACGTCGTCATATTACCATCATCGTCATCGATAATCAAAAACGTTTAGTAAGTTTTAGTATACATGTATTGGAATGATCATTGCGATAAAAGGGTTTTTTATATTTTTTTCGTTAATCTAGTACACCGAACAGTTGAAACTTCTAGTAACATTTATGGACAAAGACACACGCCTTATAGTGATAAATTATAAGCAATATGACAATGTATCACTATACCGATAATCATATATATATATATAAATATAATAGGTAATTGTAAATTCATAATATAATAAATATTAGTTTTAAATAGTATTCAAATAATGCGACGGTGTGCGCGTCGACCGCGGCTCTCGGCCGCTGGGGAACCGGTGACCGTCACCAAACGAGGCAAATGTCACCGAACATCACCGAACTCCACCGAACGATGACGTCACTTACTAATTGATACTAGGACCGCTTGCGAGCTTCCTTCTCCTCTCAAGAATTATCTCTTTTTTACACATCGGAATAATATAAACATTTAGGTTATCATTTTTGTTAATATACTTTTTTATCTATAATTTTAATAACCGGGCGAACGGGTGGCGACGGGGGGCGACCTTAGAATATTTTTTTTTATTTACAAACGGTTAAAAATCCTAAAATTTATCCCTCGACCCTAAGCTTAAAAGTAAATACAAAACGCATGACGTCTAAATTTATCTAAATTTCTTTTTTTCTATAATAATAATTTTACGAAATTTTGCTCTTTACACCGACGTAAGAAATATCAATACAAAAATACTCTTTTTGAATAATTTTTTTTACACGTCATTTTTTTTAATAATAATTTCGGCGATTTCCCCCCGCCGCCCCCCCGCGCCGCCATTTTGTACTAGACCGCGGAATCACTCAACAAAACTTTTTGAAGTCATTTTTTTTCATATAAGAAGAGATCATTTTCATAATATATATATAAATATATAGGCGCGAACGAATCACCGAGCGCGCTCCTTCAACATCTGAAATTTTGAAAAAAATAACACTTACAACAACGGGATCGTATTTTATACAAAACTATATACTTTTTATTACAGGAATTATCGATGTAAAATTATTAATGATAATTTAGATTATTTAATTTCCACATTATTATCAACCGCCATCACTGCTTCCATCTTCCGATCCAAAGAAATTACTCATGTCTATCAAGATCCACACTGGTTTTAATTTCAAAATATCGTCCATATGAAGGATTAATATAATATTATGCGAGAGCAACTGAGTCAAGTTCAGTTTCGATAAGATGTACAACCATATAACTAAAAACATTGTCGCGATGTTCATTGTATTTAGTGAAGTATATTTTAGCGTTTTCCACGATAAGATATAAATTGCACGCATTGAATCATACACTTTTAAGTGCACGCATTGGAATGTACACATTTAAATGCACGAATCAAAACGAACACTTAAATGTACGCATTGAAACATGTAAATTTAAATGCACGCATTATATTTTAATTAAAACGCATTAAAACGTACGCATTTAAACAATTATACAATGTAATGACAAAATTATACCACATTGTTTCTAGTAATACTTGTGTCCATTGAAATGTTTTGATTGACAAAATTTTACTCCATATGGACGATATAAATATGTAGTCGTCTCATTATGACACGTGAATTATTTATTTGTTAGAAGCCGAAAAATGGAAGAGGGCATATGATTTTTTGAAGCTTTGAAATATTCCGGTTTGTGAGGGGCTTAAAATTATTGTATAAATACACATCAAATTCCAAAAACACACTGACTACTATTTTTATTTTACAGAAAATAAATAATCAGTATAAAAATGCAGTGGCGTAACTAAAAATTACAAGAGGATATATAAGAATTATATGATAACACATTTTTTTTTTCATTCATTTCACTACTTTCTAGTTATTTCTTCCAGTATTATTAATTGTGGTCCTATATGTTTGACGAGATCTTATATATTAGTCTAATGATGAATAGGATACAATTATACATTGAGATTATCAAATTATAGTTACGCCACTAGAGATTTGCATAGTAAACTAGAAAATGTTTACATAAAGTACGAAACAATGATCAGAGAACAATGTTGAACAGTTGTAAAAAAATATTGATTCCAAGAATAAATGCACGTGAAAAAATTTCGAAAGCAAAAACCATTGCCTAAATTGTGAACTATTTGCGGAAATCTTGAATGTAAAATAATTTTAAAAAAATCTGCTGATTTTATAAATACTAAATTTTGTATTATAGTTACTAAATTCGGACACGTGCATTATTACAGGAATCAAAATCATTTACATATTATTTTTTTTAAAACATTTTGTAATATATCAGTTTTATTAAATTATATGCGGAACTATTTTATAAATTAAGTTTTAGATTCGATGAATATTACATTTAAGTTGAAATCAGTGATATCTCGTCGTATGTAGCATATGTTTGGTGACATAAATTATGCATTGTTTACATTCAATGAGACTTGGTTTAAGATTTTTTGTTAATATATGTTACATATTCGATAGAACTGTTTTTAAATGATTGTTAAATATGTTAGTGTGTTTTTGGATGTATGTTATATTCAGTAAATATAATAGTTGGTATGGTAATGAAAATATTGGCTCTGAAACGGATTTGTATCGGTGTTTGTAAGGACACGAGCGGCTGAGTGATATATGCCGTGATCGACTCCTGACTATGTAAAACGAAAACCGGTGTCTGCTTGCTGAAATTCCACATCGACCGCGAGGGATTGTCGACTGAGGATGCACTTTTAGAAACCGAAAACCAGTATTCCTGAACTGCGGGGGAAAGAGAGCCTGTACAATCATGTCTTAAAAACTAAACGTCGCCGGTTTGTCGAGTGGAGAAAAATAAAAATCAACAAAATAAATAAAAAAACTTTTTCTCCACTTATTATTACCGACTACGCCTTTGCCTAAACTACGTATTTAATATTGCGTATTTAAATTGATGTATTGAATTATTAAATTAAAACATTAAAAAAACGTCAGTTTAATGTTATTAATATTAATTAAGTATTTTCTCAGTTTTAATAATTATCCTGAGCGCTACTACTAGAGTGAGTGGAATGATGTTAACGGTAACAATATTATTATTATTTTTTAAATATAATATTATAATCTTAGAGGATTGCGACCGGGTGAGGTGCGGGGCAGGACGATCGAGGGGCGCGGGGTGCTTTGGTTGGGCGTTAAGTTCTATTTAGGGCCCTTTTTGTATTATTTTTTTTCGTAAAAAATCAACATTTTTGAAGGCACTTTTGATCGGACGAGGTGGCCCTGTGTTTCTTTTGAATGAGTGGTGGTTGTATGCCTAGTTTCCAAAATTTTGTGTCATAAAACTGCGGTCTATGGTTTTGTTTATTGTTTTATTATTTGGTTGCCTTCATGTGCTATTGCGAACGGTTTTGGGTATGGTCGGTGTGTTGTGGCTATTTCGTGATTGAGAGCACCCTGCGGGGAATCCCGTCGATCTTCAGGCTACGGGGGAGCGTCGGGGTGAGGTATATCGAGGAAAGTGCTGGAGGAGGAAGGAGATCTTTAAACCCCGTCCAACGACCGGTGACTTCTGTACAAATAACACCGGATAGTAAAGGTTACAATAACAACGGAAAACATATTTAAACCGAACCGGGTGAATGCTCCTTCCCGGTCGCTGAAAATGCTGATGCCGACTATTGTACATAAAGTTCATCCCACACTCGAAATCGAAAAGAATAATTTATAAATATATTTATACGAGAATTAATTCTAACTCGCCGGTTCGTATTTTTATGTTTGGCGGGCGGAGCGCGAATTGACGAATCGGTCATTTCATCACACCGCCGTCGACTCGTCAGTCGTCATCTCTTCTACAGCAACTCATCACACACACACACTAGATAGGATTTTTTTTTATTAAGAAAATAGAATTTAAGGCAGATTTTGGTAAAAATTACACACAATTTCAATATTTTTTTTGCTTAATTTTTTTTATAAAGATAAGGCGCGAAGGTGCTTCAAATAAGCTTGTACTTTTTTTTCGTGATATTTTAGACCGGGATCCGAAACATTGTGCCGAGAATTTTTTTTATTTGCGTCCTGTCAACTGATACTATGGAACGTTTGACTCGAAACAAAATAATCAAACGGATTCGGGGGATGACGAAAATTATAAAAATTCCAAATCATTTCCCTAAGATACGCTACCGCGAAGTTATTGAAACACATTTGCGCACCCTTACAGAAATAATACGGAACGGTCGAAAACTTCCAAACGGTTTGTGTGCATAAATCAATATCGCAAAAAAATCTTTGCATCTTTTTAAAGAAAAGCCTTAATGTCCGGTAAAACTGTTCTAAATTTGAATTGATTCTTTGGAGATGATTATCGCTGTAGATCGGTAGTTATTTTAATGCGTTTAACTAAAGAGGGCCTGACACGACGGGGCCGTGTGCAGTCCTTCGGGGGCCTTTTCCAGTTCCTCTGCGGAATGATTCAATTGCCCTGTCAAAATTAAACAAAAAAACGCGGGCCTCTGATCGACGTATATAAAAAAAAAACAAACACAAACTTCATTTGAAGAATGTCAATATTTACACAACTCTAAATCTGGGGTTACAATGATTATTTTAATATTTTAAAAATCTACTTCGTCCATTTAAATTATTACTTTCTGCATAAGTAATAAAAGATAAAACGAATTATCTTCTATTTATCTATTTATTGAAAATGACATTTAAAGTTCAATTAATGAGAATATTTTAATCTAGTTGTAATTTACAAAATGTATACGGATAATGAGTCTCTACTATTACATTGGTATATAGTAAATAATTAATATACGATATGAACCTGTAAAATAGTACGAAGATAATCTATTATCTACTGTTATAATGATTATAAAATTTTACACACATATTTCATCAAAATGAAATAACTTTCATTGGAAAATCATATGTCAAAAAGTTACATTTTCATTTCATTTCTTAATATGATTTTATTTACGATTCATATTTTGAATTGTCTATCAGAGGCTCGGTTTAATCATATACATTTATATTTTTACAGTAGTCATAAAATTATTAATAAGACTGTTGAGATGCCAAAAGATGCTATTCAGTGGGTCCACACTGAAAAAAAAACATTCAATTATTATCGAAATACTCAAACAACAATACGTAGTTTATAATTTACATTAATAGATGTCATTAGCACTTACAATCTGTTAAGATTTGAATAAGAATTTAAGCCAGAATGGCAATTTAAGGTCTAAATCAGAATAATGTATTTAGAGTAAGAGCTAGAACTGTCATTTTATTATGCGAAATATTTGAAGTAAGTGTGGACACGTTGGTTTACATCTTTTGGTATCTTATCGGTCAAATTTCTGTTGTCTTTTTGTCATTTTGTTGTAAGCAAAGCGTTGATTTTTGTTCAACGAGTACAATTATAATATTGATCTGTCAATACGGTGAATGTCTAATAAAAGGCGGTCGGATTAGTTATTGGCTTCCTCAGTAAACTGCTCTCAGGTTGCCATTTTAAATATTATACACCTTCTTGTTAAGCTATGTATTATTAATCTCTTAACAACTAATTTTAATTAATATTAATATACAGATTACAATGTTTTAACGTATTTTATTAACTACTTAATTAGTGTTTTTTTGTGGAGGAGTAATCGATAAACATTGCATGGTATTTTGTTTCATTCTCAACACTTAAAAAAATATGATAACTATTCGGCAATACCACATAGCAATAGCAAGATCTTGATTCCAAACTGTATCCAATTTATTTCATAATTTGTTTATTATTACAGATAAATATGTGACAGGTAAATTTACAAAATTAACTTATTTCACTATACCAAAATTTTAAAAAGATTTTGAACAAGTATTTTTATATAGGGTAACCAATATAGTATGTAAACCAGTAGAAAGAACAATCCCAAAAATATTGAAAACTTAAATAAACATTGAAAAATATGCTATACTGTTGTTTTATGCAAAAAACACTTGTTCAAAATGTTCACCTTTAAATCTTAGCGTTGTGGAATAAGTTCAATTTGAAAATAAACCCTTGATGTTTTAATGAATTGCTAGTAAATGTTTCTGTAAAATATACGATAATTTAATATCAAATTATGATTACAGGAATTCAAGATCTATTTATCTATGCTATACAGCAGTGGAATAAAATAAAATTGTTAAGGATATGGGAGAAAAATAACAAAAACATGGAAAACTTTGATTAAGATAAATTGGACATCATTATCCATCCATGAGCCATCAT
>JAGVSQ010004852.1:0-18640 GCA_022683975.1 Rhyacophila evoluta | reverse complement strand
TTAAACTTATAATTTGTGATATTACAACATGTATTAAGTAAAATAAATAAATCATGAATATATTAGATAAAGTAAATTATGATAAGTCCATGATAAATCCTAAGTGGTTTTAATTATTGTTTTTAAAATTAATCCGAACTTCTGTATAAAATTGTGAAATAAAATTAAAATAAACTCTCTAATAAATGAGGTACAAAAAAACTGATTTAAAAAACATCATCTCCCTTTCGTTTTAAAAAGTGAAATGACATGTAACAGTCCATTGCAATAATGGATACAAAGCAAATTATGAAATTATTGATACATAAACTTGATTTGTAATTTTTTCGAGTACTCACTTTGAAACAATACACCTACTCATATATGCTTGCAAATCAAATAGCGATTTATTATAGAGATGTAATGATTTCTCAACTGTTAATTGACGGGGTCATGAGTCTTCTTTCAATTTGTCTTCCTAAATGGACAGCAAATTCTCAAAATTATATTTCAAACCTACTTAATAACCCTGCAGTAATATATTATTTTTATGAGATACGGTAATACCGGAAGACGGTGAGACCAACGTATAGAATCCTGAAGATATCAGATATGTGGCGTATATTGTATAAACTAATACATTCAGCCAGTAACATACATTATATAATTCAGTGCGAAGTTAATTACACATTGCTATCAAGTGTCACAAACATTCGAACAATAAACAAACGCAGCAGACGCAATTTTACCAACTATCCGATAGCTCTTAAGAAGCGACGCACGGCCGAGCTCTCTCTCTTTCTCCGCAGTTCAAATCAACATCTCAACCAGAAAAGAGCCGCGCCGTTCGTCGTTTGTTTCTACCCACTATTGTACGCGTCTTTGTCCGCGAACTTTACCCTTGTAGTCGTGATTTCATTGTAATAACTTTCTAATATTTCAACAACAATACATCGTAACATTAAAGATTAAGTGAGAGTGTTTCCTTGGACCAAATCAACATCCTACTACACATCCCACAAGTTGCGATAACCATAATGTGTAAAACTTAATACACGTTCTGCAATGTAAGCTCCAGATGCCAAATAAGTATCTAAATTTGGCTTTTAAGTTTGAAAAAAAAACATGGCCTGTTAAATTTTCGTCTAGGAAAAATCATTTTATTTGTTTTTCTTAAATAACTTATTGAATTAGCATCAAACTGGGTGAATGAAACACCTTCATGCACTTCAAGGGTGCGTAATATTTTGACTTCGTCCCAAAAGCATCAAATAATTTTTTCATGAAATTTTTTTTTGTGTCTGCTGTTTTTTTCTGTGTGGGTTACGTTCTTTTTACTTTATACAGTTGACATGGTGTGGCGTGATATAAGCGAACGTTTTGAGACGCTCGTCGCTATCGAGTTTCATCAGGTCACACATACAATATTTAAGCAATAATTAGATTGACGTACAGTACAATCTCGACACATTCAAAATAACGTTCGCTTACTGCCAAAACCTCATATCTCAAAATTTTATGAAAATCTGTTTTAACGGTATTTATTAGCAAATAATTTATTCAATTATATAAGATACCCTGTCAAGATAATGTATCGAATATAAGATTTTGTTTATTTAACCCTTTGACTGATAAAACGTTTTTGAATATTTTAGGATCCAAATTAGAAACTATTTACTAATAACTAATTGTAGTTAATTATTCCAGTTTGGTAAACGAGTGTATTTTGATGCCGAAGGTCACGAGTCTCAAATAATTTTAGTAATAAAATCAAAGACTACGGACTATATGCCCAATGGGTTGAGCAATTGGTTGACAATCTATATTTGTATCGTTTATATTAATATAATCCATATTCGAAACAGGCAGCATTTAAAAAAAATGTGAATTGATATAGTCCATATTCAGAACAGACGCCGCTTAAAAAATATGAAATATGAAAAAAAATATATTAAAAGCCAATTATAAAAATAAATTAAAGGTTAATTTGATCTTATTAATTATATATTTTTTTTTTTGGTTTAATTTATTGTCTATTCGTACATCATTTTAGTAGATAGTCGATATCATTTGGTAATTTCCATTTTCTATCTAAATTTATCTACATGAGTTATCTATAAAACATATTTTTTTTATTTAAGCCAGCTGAAACCTTATAAAAGATTTATTTTGGCTAAGCAGTAAAAACAGAATAACATAATGATAAAGTGTATAATTTACATAAGCATTTCAATCTTATGTTCAAATTTGTTTAGACATTTAAAAACCTGCATACACGAAGCAATATATGGAGACTGTAATAAAACTTCCATCAAAGAGGCAGTTGAAACATAAGTCTTAATAATTTTTTTAAGAGATCCAATCTTTGAGTGTTATCGATTTTACACTGCAAAACAATGTGGTTGATATTTTCAGGAAGCAAAATTTAAATCAGAGGCTATCATTAAAATGAAAAAAATATCTAAGATATGATCGTAAGAGACTGCAGGTGCGATATGTAGATTGCTACAAAATTAATATCGACTTAAATAGAGAAAGCCATTTGAAATAAATCGTTTGAGTTTTTGATCCTTAATCCGCCTTAGTCTAATGACAAATTAATCTCTAAGTCATGTGTGATTTACATATTTCCAATTTAATATGACTAAATTGCTTTCATTGTATAAATATACTTCGTTCAGATAAATTAAACGAAGAGGAAAACAAACATTTAAATTCAAATCTACATACATATCGATAGTTCCCCTTTCGGTATCTTCTGGATATATTATTGCATACTATGTATATGTACAAATTATATATTTTTACTTTTGACTCTAATTTGGAATTTGTTTGATTCTGCCCATTAGTTTGAGCTACCTGACAACCAACTGATAACCAATTCAAGACAAATCAATATTAATATAATAATACATCAAAACCAAAAATATTTTACCGAAAATAAAAAGCTGTTGATTTCGCAAAAATATCGACAAGCTACTTCTTTTAGAATGATGTCTCTCTTATATATATGTTAAAAAATTTAATTATTAAATATTGAGGATTAACAACACAAACCTTCTTCCATCATATCTGTTCTTTAAATGAAGCATATAGTTGCCATATGGAGCCTGCTGAATTTTCTGATATCCGTCAGTGACTTGGCATCCTCCCAGGCTGTTGAAGCATCCTTTAATTATAATTTTATTTTTATCTTAAGTCTTCATAAATAAAAAAAACAGGATACATTATAAAATAAAATTTTAATTATTTAAATGTATCTTATTTAAAATATCGTTTTTTAGTTAGTGTCTCCCCGGTAGTATAAAAGTTAATGTGCGAGCTTCGCGATCCGGGGAATGCAGATTCGATTTCCATATCTATCAGTTTTATAAAATGCAAAAATACAAAACTCGTTATCTATTGGGTTGAATAATTGTCTAACAAACAATTTTCACACAAAATAATCTGTCAAGACATGTGTCTTCATATTGTAGAAATCCATATACTCCACATTCGGAGTGAATATTTCCACACTGTATTGATTCATATACTCCATTTTGGGAGCAAACATGATATAAAAAAAATACTGTGAACCAAAATGTGAGTGTCATGTGAGCACTTTTCATGTGTGCAGTTAGTTGTCATGGAACCATAAAAGATAAGACAGTGTTCAAGTCTTATGGTTATATAAATAGTATTTTATGTAACAAAAGTAATTTTGATTAAAATTTATATAAAAAATATTTAAATAATCAAATAATTTCTCTAAGCTGGAATATAAAATGAATGACGTTTATTTATTCAAACATCTATCAAAGACTAAAACCATTACAAATTGAATAATTCACCAAAAACAGGAAACAATTTAAGCGATGTATACGAAGTCTACTTGTACCTTTAGCTTTCGTAGCAGGGCGAAAATCTTGTTCCGAAATATAAACACGTTGAACCTTAATCGGATTAATCGGATTAAAGCTGTCACAGGCTTCTTCGGCCAAGTGGCGCAACGCAAGCGACATTTAATCAAATCATGTCGCATAAATAGGGAAGCTTTACAATACTCCGACGGGTTTCTCACGCCCATACGTTATTTCTGCCTGGTAACTAATATTTGAAATAAAAGCCTGAA
Source organism: Rhyacophila evoluta (assembly GCA_022683975.1). Classification (NCBI taxonomy): domain Eukaryota; kingdom Metazoa; phylum Arthropoda; class Insecta; order Trichoptera; family Rhyacophilidae; genus Rhyacophila; species Rhyacophila evoluta. Next base: position 14,550 of record JAGVSQ010004852.1, on the reverse strand, counting down.
ATTTTCATATTGGCAAGGTCATTTTGTAATATATTATCAAATGTAATTATGCTTGAGAAATAGAGAAAAAAATTGCCTCGCCTAATTGATAATATCGTCTCTGGTAACCATATGAAAAATAGAGAGCATAGGCTTTTTTTATTCCTAAATCCAGAACTATCCTGGCAGTAGTCATGCCAATGCGAAGAGCAATGGTGATGTTTAACGTAATTGCCTCGGTAATTAATATTTTCCACCTGTGTGATAATGAGTTTAGATGGATGCTATTGTGAATATTTTTACAATATAATTAATCGAATTTTCTTGGTAGACTCTTTTTTTCCTAATTATTTTCAAATTTATTTTTATTATTTGCTATTACTTATACAATATTGATTTCACCAAACTATTCATGTTCTTTTTAAATAGTATATTGATGCTTTTTGTTATATTCTTGTTTTAAATGCTTTAAATCAATAATTTGTAATGGTTTTCCTAATCTTAATTTAAAAAGTCATTAAAAAAAACCAATAAAAATATTGTGATGAAATTTGACAGGCTATAATTTTTCAAACTTTAAAGCTAAATTTAGACAATAATTCGGCATTTTCAGCTTACATCGTGCAATAAGTTGTATGTATACATTGTGATTGTCGAAAAAAAAACATTAAAAAAAAACTGAGGGTTACGTCCTTGTTTCTTCCTACCGTTGATATGAATACCGCAGACGAATTGTTAAAAATTTCATTCCATACTTTTTTTCAAATATATTTTAATTTACCTTTTTCTGCTTGTATGTGTTTGTTTATGCTCCAAAAACACTGGTTATAGGTTTTGAAGCTGTGATATTATTAAGAATACAAAACAGGCCTGAATGCTTAATGGGTTGAGCAATTGACTGATAATAAATTATGGTTCAATTAAGACAAATATTTCCCTCTCTCAAAAGTCAAACGTAATATTTTTTGTTTCTGTGATTTTTAAGATTTCACATTGGTAATTGTTCATATTTTTTTACTCCTGTATGAAGACTGGATTATTAAAAAAAATCTCTCAATTAATCGCTTACTCTGTTTGAAATTTCATGCCATATCACTAAAGCTTATTCACTTTCTTATTTGAAATTAAAAACAAAAATAATAATATTCCAACCTTTACAACTTGAAAAAGTAATCCGTTTTCCTTGATTAAGAGCTGGGACCACATTTCAAAAATTCACTCACGCATTCCGTAAGCTTAATCTCAAAGTTTTCTTTTTAATTAAAAAAAAAACTTTTCCTGGATTAAAAAACTTTTTCTTAGACTATTAGTGCTTTTAATTTGCAAAGCTTTTGACGTATGTCTCCTTGAAGTTTTATTTAATGAATGTCACCATTTATTTATTTAATTGCGTAGAATACTAGAGAATTTTGAAAAATACAAATAAATAATGTTACAAAATTAGTACATTTTTCATAACTGTCTTAATAAAATAATCTTCACATATATATTTATTTCTACACTAATACAACAATGGGATAATGTAAGGTAATGTGGCCCAATACAATGTAACAGGTGATTATTTCTGTATTTCCAGTAAAACATGTTTTTTTTCCCCTAAAATATTACAAGAAATAAATAGCACTATTCTTATATACAATCTTACCGATAGCTGAGAGATACATGCCTCACACCCGAGTAATGTGAACTCAATTCCCTGGATTTCTAATCTGGTGGATTTAAAAAAATACACGATTTGAAACATACTGGGTTGAGCAATTGTCTGAAAAACAATTCTTGTAAAAAAAAGTTGTCAAGGTATGTCTTCATATTGTAGAGATCTATGTGTTCCACTTATGGAGCGAACATCTTCAGTCTGCGTATATCCATATACTCGAATTTCGAAATATAATGGTTATATTGTGAATATATATATTTCTCTAAAATTTTTAGATGAATGAAATTCTTTTATCACAATTAGTAATGAAAGAATAATTTTTTTTTAATACAAAATGATTTTAATTAGCACTTGCTAAATTCAGCGGAGTTTGCTTAACGTGAAAAGTATCAAAATATTATTTTATGTGAAATGAATTTCGTGTTAAAAGTTAAATGCAAAATAAGATATTAACAACTGGTTTTATGTAGTAAAATTTAATTAATTCGATTTCCTATTAAAATGGACACTTGCAGTTTATGGACAGTTTATAAATAATTGTCAAATACGTAATATTAGGTGCACTTCAAACTACTATTGTGTGTGTATTCAATAAAAAAAAAACACTTTTTTTTCGTTTCGCAATTTTATTTCGTGTTATCCGATTTAAACTGTAGTTACCAAACTCATATGCTCATAATATGCTTACAATAACACTGCCAGAAAAAAATTCAATATAATATTTTTTTTATTATTTTTGGGCTATTTTTTATCCTTAAACAAAACATGAAGCATCAATAACAGTACAATGAGATGGCAATTTATGATGCCTTTATTTATGAATTAAAGAATACAATATCTGAAAGTTCTTGATGAGATATTTCGAGACGAGTACAAATAATATAGTACAAAGATATCCAAATTTCACGACTGCTTAATGAAGTAATCAGTTATGTTCAGAATCTTCATTGCCAATTAACAAGTCCATTTCTTCGCACAGAATTTTTAATGTAGATTATAAATCTGCATGAAAGTGTAGAGATGGTAAAAAGATACTTCAAGTCCACAAGAAAGGGTGAAAACTTTATACACTGAAAGAACTTTGAGAAGTTTAACTTACAAATTATTCGAAAGTTCCATGAGTATTGACTTTTTTATTATTCACTGCGATATACATATCGACTGTGAAAAGGAAAAACGATGTAGTTCACATAGAATAAATTTCACAGGAGGTCTAAAAACGTTTTTATGATGATTTTGGGCCAAAGTCAAAACATTACATAGACACAACTTTGTAGCATATGGAGACTACGACTGGCATTTTATTTACCCAAAATTATATTAATTTTATACGTTATTTAAGAAAAAACAGTAAAATTAGTTGGGTTGAAGTCATTTTCCGTTTTACAAACCATCCTTTATTCAAACTTAAAATCTAATGTAGTTCATACTGTTATTTATTTTGGAATGTTAAAATAACTATAAACACTACCTTTCTTGCGTTTTTTAATCCGATCGGATTCAGGTAATCTAGAAAACCATTTAATATTACCTAAGCTGTGTGTTTTACGATATTGTAATATATTTCCATTATATAAGAAGATCAATGTTAAAACATTCTTAATGTACAATTTATTATTTTGTTATTTGAAAAATAATACCTTTATTAAAAAAAGCTTTATACTGAAATTGTAGAAGAATAAATTAGTTCTTGCAATAGTATGCGCTGTTTACAACCAGAAAAAGGAGATGAAATTATCGAGTACTCAATACTACAAGAACGACGATGCAACGCAGACTTGACTCAACCATTTGCTATGGTATAGATCCTCCAAAGTATTAATAATCTGTACTGCCTCTTCTTCAAGTAAATTGAATTACGACAGTCATGGAAGGTACTTTTAAAGCATGGTCGAGATATGGTATTAGATACTGAATTAAGAATTCTTTTTTCCCTAAAATTTCGTCTCATTATACTTTTATAATTAATTAAATACCACAAGTCTTCCCGGTAGCGTAAAGATAAGCGTGCGGGAAATGCGGGTATAATTCCCACGTCTATCGGATCTTCAATAATCCCAAAAATACAGGAATGGATTCTAGAAAAAAAAGACTATCAAGACGCCTTCACATTGCCAAGACCCATAAACTACTCGTTCGGGGTGGATATCTTCAAACTGTGTAGATCCACATATTCCACTTTGGGAGCGAACATGGTATAAGGAGAAGAAAAAATACCATATCCACCCCAAAGGTTGAGCGAGATTGAAAATGGAAAAATAAATAAAAATCTCAAAGCACCGTGTTGAGTTCATAATATCTTGGACTTAGAGAGGCGAATATGAAAGAAGAATAATGTCGTTTAAAGTATTTATTAGATGTTGGAAAGATAACTATAAAAATGTGGGTGTTGTGGTTTTGATGTCATATTAATTTTACACTGGGAATATTAAAGGAACTTTCGAAAACTTTCATAGTATGGCAATCAAATAAGTTATGCACTCAGAGGAGAGTCTATTACCCTCTTTGTCTTAAAAGTGTACCCCTGTTTTGCACGTTCGACCCCATTTTTTATCGCCTCACTTAGCGCTCGTGACTTGTGAGGGTGCTTTTGTAGCGTGCTATGCGCGCACCGCTCTCGGTACGGCACTTGGCAAGAATGCTACGCGCGCACGACCCGCCGTATACTGCTGCCGTCACACCGTACCCTGCACACTAAACTCTTTAGCTGGCTCGTAAAGAAAAAACTTAGAGAAAATGCAAGACGCTCTCTGATCGATATTGCATCATGCATCTTCTGTCTGGTTCATTTTTGTGATATATTACTGAATTTATACGCGAGCTTTATTTGAGAGTTTATGCACATATCTCGTTATGCATACAAAGACTAAAAATAAATCTTCACCAATCAAATTAAGATGCAACTGAGTTGTCACTATTTGTTTTTTAATATATTTTAAAACTGTTCAATCAATTGATTTCCCTTTAATCATCGGCCATATCTCCACATCCGTTATGCAGGCGTATACCATGCCGTAAAAAACCTCAAAACGAATAATGGTAATATTTTAAATATTTTACGTACAATTTATTTTCCCCTTCACCAGCTACCACATCAACTATAGTGTGGCTTAACAAACGTGAGCATTGTCAAAATATTAGAAGTGCTTTAGGAGTAGGTTTCTAAGACTTGAATTGACGTGAACTAAAGTGTGTATGATTCGTATCCTAATTAAGACCAGTTAATATCAAGCCTTTTTGATAAAGATCTCGCTTCAGTAAGACGAACTACCAACTTAAGTGAAAATAAAAGCGTTCTGATCTATATTTAGGTATGTGACATATGATATGAGAAAATATTGATTTTGTGTTATTTGTACATTTCCCTTATAAATATGAATACATTGGCTTAGTAAGATCGGACTTTGTACCCCACCCCTGATCAAGAATTTGTTACTTTTTATTTAAGCAGTCCACTCTAGATGGAAGATATATAATAACAAAGTGGATTTTAGTTTAACAATGAAATTTGTATGGTGAATTTGTTAGCTTGTCGTACACCCAATACAAATAAATGTATTCAAGGTAAAACTGTTACGGGATATTTTATTCAGGTGTATGAACGTCGAATATATTTTATGAGTAGTGTGTTTCCGATCCTTTATACCTATATAATTTCAGCTTTAGAGCAGCGGTCGCCAAACTGTCACTTGCATTCGGCATGCGAACGTCTGCTGCATTTTCAAAAGCTCCTGTGAGGAATATTTTCTTGTATTGTGCTAAACTTTCCTCTTGATATTGCATATTTACATTTTGCAACCGTGACAATATGTCGTATTCTAATATATATATATATGTGTAACAATCATATAATATGATATACTAAACATATATTTCATTCTTAGAAAAAAAGCACTATTTCAATCTAAAGTATATAAGACATTTTCTTTAATATCTCAACTAAATTATGAACAATTATACAAATGTATGATAAGTGTTGTCAACTTTTGGCTGTCAATAAACTGTTAATATAGAAATGAAAGTCAAAATAACGTCGTTGTATCCAACGTCTGGAAAAGTTCTTGTGACAGAGACGAAAAATCAATTAAAAAAAATATCTACGAATTGTTTTCAATATCCATGTGTTTATTTTTAAATTCAAATATAATCATCTTTAGGTAATTGGATTACCATTTCGTGTTATAAACATGGATTTGTCTGAGTTTGATTCTATGCATCAGTGATAATTAATTTCAGCCATTTGGAAATATCAATATGTTTGTTATTAATTTATTATATCTCTTTGACGTCTAATGTGACTGTATTTATTAAGCGATCAAAATAACATCATTTAATTATGTGTCTCTTTGAAAGCGTTTTATTGATTTTAGATATCAATCAAAATTACAGTCGAACAAACTCTGTTGAAATAAATTTCATAAAAATCTTCTCTTATTTATGTATACATATTCCATATACAATCGACTGCGGAAAGTAAAAGTGGCGTAACCTTCAGTTTTTTTTTTAAATACCTTTTTTTTAATCGCTTTGTTCAAAGTTCTGCCAAAAGGATGTAAGCTGAACATACCAAATTAGTATCCAAATTTAATGTTTAAACATGAAAAAAGGATAGCCTGTCAATATAACACTAATTTAGGTCGTTGTGCACTTTAAGGTTGTGTCTATTTAATATTTTGACTTGACTTTGATTTGGCTGATGCCCAAAATTGTTAGTTAGAATTTTTCGAGCCTCCTGTAAAATGTATTCTGCATGGGTGACGTCCTTTTTTTTTACACAGTCGATATGTTACAAATTACATGGACGATGAATGTAGTAAGTAAGTAAATTTCGTCTCTCAAATGCAGAACTATTCTATACCACACTGAACTTAATTTACAGGAGAACTATTGATACATACATTCTTGTGACTATCTTTGTGATTTTTTTTTTCACATATGTTTGTGAATATAGATTACCTTTTTTATACCATGTCTGCTCCTAACGTGAAACATACAGAATTACACAGAGTAAAGATATCCACCCCGAAAGAGGAATATACGGATCTCCGCAATGTGAAAGCGTCTTGAGAGATTATTTTTTCTCGAGAATTATTTGTCAGACAAATACCCAACCCAATGGTCATCCAGTCCTGCATTTTTCGGATTTTTAAAAATCCGACAGATGGACAATCGAACCCGCATTACCTAACCGCTACCTACTACGCTACCGGGGCGACATTAAGATAACTTACTACACTTAAATTAGTGCAAAGTAACAAGAATCATTAAAATAGAATTTGGTGCCTTGTATATTGCTTCTAAGATTGTTTATATCACATGTCCACTCCAAAAGTGGAGCATGTGGATTTCGAAAGTTTTAATATGTCTATTCCAAAAATGAATCCTTGCATTGTCATGAATTATTCAAATAATGTTTAATAATGTCTGAAAATTATGGGAGATTACCTTTAAGAGCTTTTAATAACTATAATTTGCAATTAGTATGTTTTGAATTGTTCTGAATTTTGATAAAATATAGTATTTTTCGGTTGTAATGTAAGGGCGTAAAGTGATATGAAAACCATACTGTTTAAATAGAGTGGAAGAAGAAGAAGAAGAAAATCGTGTTAAATAAGGGTAATATTACTAAAAATGTTGACAAATAAAGCTATAAATATACACTAGAAATATCATTTTACTGCCATCAGATGGAAAAAATAACAAAGAGGCTGAAATATGCGTAATAAAAAATATATTTCTTTTGTGATGTATTCAAGAATCCCATTTCGCTTGCCTCGGAAGTCCACCTTGCCAATTCAAGCCCAGTCCCCTCCGAATAAAAAGATAATATTCTGTCAAGAGCAAATATTTACAATGACAGGAGGGTGACTTAATGAAAAGAGACCCATTTTATCCTGCAAAGGGCGGTAATACAGGAAATACATTTTCGAGTCATAATTTTTCGCTAAACTGATTAGATTTTTAATTAAAATATTTTTTTTGCAATTTTCCTAAAATATTACTCAACGAAGAGACACCCTACTGAAAGAAACGATGTTATCTGATAAAAAAGGTTATAATAATGTGTAGCGTGAATTTTAATTTTATTTACAGTCGGGTAAATTATTTTATGAATAATTAATTATTCATAATGAAAATATACCTTATGAACATATAGCTTTGCCAACGATGTGTAGAAATATAACCGATAGAGGAAAGTGTGCTTTATGAAATGAAAAGCATTTGTTACTTGTGAAATTAACGAGCAAAATAGTTTTATGCAACTATAATAATGGTAGCGTAGCTGGTAGTGTGCACGCCTCGCAGTCTGGAGAATACGGGTTCGATTTAGAATGCAGGACTGGATTATGGCTTGAATATTTGTCTGACAAACAATGATCGTGTAAAAATAATAAAATATTAATAATAAAGTAAATCAAGACGTCTTCACATTGCGGAGATCCATATACTCCTCTTCCGGGGTGTATATCCATATGCTCAAATGTGTAAATCCATATGCTCAACGTTGGCAGCGAATATGGTATTAAAAAAAAAAATTACTGATCAACATGTTTAACTATCACATTACAAAAAAGCTAATCATTTTTTATTTGGAAAATCAAACAAAGTTGTTCATTACAATCATACGCCAAAAAACCACATAGAAATGTATTTGAAAGATAAGCTTAGAAAAGCTTTCGCAGTAAACGTCTGTTTGTGCTTGAATTATTTGCAACAAAAGCTTCGTAATATGTTTTTGTATGATAACGACAGATGTTATCAAATCAGAGCTTTCTTAACAGTTTATAGGTCCGTAGATCATATTATTGTGCGTGCGTGGCTGATAACCCAGCATTCCAGTATACCTCAAACTATTACCTTGTTTATTAAAAAAAGGTATAATAAAAATACCTAGTAAACGTATATACCAGTAAAGTATAATTCAAGTGAATTGTATGAGAGTAAATGTTACTGATGAATAAAGAATAACTGTATTAAATTAAAATTCAATATAGTATTTCATTTGTAAATGAGTATTTTGGTTTTTACACCATTATAATTATTTTATAAATGCTATTCATCATCTCATGTAACAATATGAACTGACTAAATAACATATCTATGGTAATCAGATTGATAATCTCTTTGTTTCGGCAACTTGGATTAGCTCATTTTATATATAAAGCATATGGAGTATATGGTAAGCCGAATTTAAAGCTTTATTGCGAGAACTTTTTTACACTTCATTTAATTTTGTATTAATTGTATTGCTTAAAATGACACTCAGTTTTTTCAAAATACTATTTATTCATAATCACAATGTGAACTTAATACACATTTTTTCAAAAGGATATAAGCTTAAAATATCGAATTGGTATCTAAATTAAACTTTTAAGTTTGAAAAAAGGATGGCTGTTAAAATTTACAATCATGAAAAAAGGCTCACAACTTATGAATTTTACTAGTTTCTCTTAAATAATTTATTTAATTAATATCATATCGAGTCAATAAAGAAACAATTTTAGTCTTCAAGCACTTTCTTTGTGCCTATTTCATGTTTTGGCTTTGGCCCAAAATCATTAAATAAACGTTTTTTGTCTCTCCTGTAAAATTTGCTCTGTGTGGGTCACGTTTTTTTTCCTTTCCTCAGTTGATATATAAGCTTGTATGCTTGGTAGCCGAAAGCTCAGCGTACGTTTGCATCTAGGGAGTGCGGGGTTGATTCCCACATCTGCCAGTCTTTTAGAAATCCAAAAATGCAGGATTGGATGTATATTGAATTGAGCAATTTTTTGACCAATTCTCGTGAAAAATAATTTGTCAAGACATATCTTCACACTGTGAAGATTCATATACTCCACTTTCAGAGCGGATTTGGTACAGATGATACACTTGCCATATGCAATGCCATATAAAAACAAGACTTTTTTATGACAACAATTATTTTAATAAAAATACTCAATACATGTCTAGATGACGAAAACTTTGTGACTCGACCATATTTCAACGTTACCAGAAAATAAAAATAGATAAAAAAAAACGTGGTTTACTGTGATCAATGGCCAGTTACAACTGTCCAGCCGTATTGTATATCGTCTTCTTCCAATGTTATATAACGAAACGATCCTTGTCCAGCGAATAGTTCTGATCTGGAGTCGTGATATAAATAATTGAGGCGCTTCTGAGTTAAACGGCCGAACAATAAATTACAGACTCGAGCCAGGATAAAACGTAAGGACGCGTAGACAAAAGAATATGGTAAAGAGCTTTTAGAGTAAGCTTTCAGTTCTGTTACATTGTATTGTAGAATAGAATGCTATTACTTTGTATACTATGCCAACTTATGTTTAACTTATGTAGACATAGTATTCTAGATGATCAGTGGCGTAGCCTTATAGTTTTTAGTTTTTTTACCTCTCATGTTAACTACCTAAGAATTTTACTCGCATGCCTTATTAATATTTTGCGCCCTCCCATGAATCGTGCGCCTGGAGCAATTGCTTCAACTTTCTTCGGTAGCTACGCCACTGTAGAAGCTAAAACAGAGGAGGAGGTAGCTTACGGTAGATAAAACGGAGTAAGTGAGATAATTTGGTTTTTGGTATCAATAGTGATGGTACCAAATTATATTATATTATCATTTTGGTATATATCAGTTTAAGAAACAGTATAAATTAATATATGTTTTAGCTTATAATTAAACGGTAGTATTTTAAAAATAATATTTTGTAAATATAAAAGAAAAGCAAGTTTTTAGTGTAATTTTAAAATAATATATTTTTACTTGTGTTTTGTCTAGGATAATTTATCTCGATATATTGCTAAAATAAAAAATATTATCGAAAATTTTGCCATTGAGAAATCATAAAAGAGTGCTTCTGGAAAACTTGTTTGAGACTTATGAAAATTAAAAAGGCGAGAGTTAAGTGAATCCTGTTACCTAGGTGTATACCGAGAAATATTAAACGTAAAGGGTGCCAAAAATTCTTTAACATAGCTTTCTGAAACTTTTTTTAGCGTGCACTAGAGCAGCGATTCTTGAAGTGGGAATCGCATGAAAATTGATGATTCAAATTACACCTCTACTCCGGAATATTTTTCTGCACATACTCATTCTCCAGGGGGTTCTTTGAATTTTTTAAGTGCAAAGAGGGTCATGAACTAAATAAATTGAGGAACACTATACTAGAACGTGCCTGATTCATACTCTAAATAAATTCTGTATATATTGAGCTGACAATATTAATGTAAAAATAGTGCTCACACAAATTTTATCTTTCAGCAACGAGAATTAGGAGATGCCAAAATATTGTTTTACAAAACTGCCTTTCAGAAACTACGATCTAGGATTATCACTAGATATTGAAAAAGCTGTCAGATCATGTAAAAACAGGAACTAATTAACACTTGTTTCAAGAGTCACTCTAACTACATCACTAAGATCCCAATGGTTTCATTTTAAGAATGAAGAAAAACTCTTAATTGGAAAATTTAAAAACTCCATAAACTATTAGTTTTTTTTAAAAGTAATGTGTAATTATTAATAATGATAACCCATTGTCTATTTATGTATAGTTTAAGTGGATAAAAGACAAGAAAGACAAAAAAATTATATGGAAATTTAAAAACCCAAAAAAAATATTGTTTCGTTAAAGTAAATTATTATTTTATCAAAAAATGTTTGATACTTGAAAGATATTAATTAATATTAATAAAATAATGAAACATTTAAGTGCGGCACTGTATATTACAGCATAGCATCACACCTTATTCCTAGGTTTTTATATCTCGTTGATAAGAAAGCTTTGCAATAGTATGGTCAGTGATCTCGTGAAATTACTATACTGTATACAGCCTTATAAGTTCTTCCATTAGTTATCCCGGTATCTAACCATTGATCATAATAATGTACGTTATATTTTATCCGGATATGAGATACAAGCGTCTCTATTCCCAAACTGTTATATGAATATTTTGTAAAGATAACTCCACCAAATAAAAATGGCTATTTCGTCATGTTGATTATTTCTGAAAAAATTCGTGAATAGAATAGGACCTAAACTAAACAAAACTTCACCAGTTTTTTGACCACTGGCCTAAGTGACGATCAATTAAAAACTATTTATAATTATATACAAGATTTTTCACACCATTCCATTAAGCAAATAAAGATTAAAAATAATAATTAAAAGTCACTCGGGCTTATCCCGTTGGCATCTTCGAGCTTTCGAGTAATCAATTGTATATTTTAAATAGTTTTGACTTTTAAACAAAATTAGTATATAGTATCAATTAATACGTTATTTTATGATATATTGATTTAAATATGAGTGTAATCTCTTAAATTAGTAATTGAGTCAATTGAAATGTAAAAAAATAGGTCATTATGTTAGCCAAAAACCTTCAGTATATTTATAATCGATAGTCTGCTGAATTCCAGAAGCTTTTAGTTCATTCTTATCAGTTACACTTCATTTCCCCTCCATCACCTACCACTTATTAACTGTTACACAGACGAATACCGTGGCGTAACGAATGTATGGCTCTCTTCAAAGTATCAGAAGTGATTTTGGTTATTCTTGTTGAGAAGAGACCTTCTCGCTCGCTGTAAGATTTCGTATTATTTTTTAAAAGCTCGAAAATTATTTTTCGTAGAAACCAAGTCGCAATGGCCGACCGGTCTCACAAACAGTTGGACAGACTCGAAAAGCTCTTTCCTTTCAACCGACGCAGTAACTTTTGACAGTCAATGTATGTAATGTCAAAGTCTACTTTAAATTCTATACTAAGTTGTCATTGTCATACACACAGTATGAAGACAGATTACTTTTCTCGAGAATTGTTTGTTGGATAATTCCTGGACTCAATGGGCTCAAACAGTTTGGTATTTTCGGATTATTAAATATCCCACAGATGTGAGAACCGAACCCAAATTCTCAGATGCGAGTGCGCGCACGCTAGCCTATACGTTAACCTGGGATATCTTATATTACATAATATAAGTATCTTATTAAATATTTAAAAAAAATATTTTACTTACTTGATTCAATCAAAATTATTATATTACGTAAATAATTAAAATTCGTTTAAGATATAAAACTTTTTTAACATACTGTCCAGTTCATAATTTATTTTTTTGATTTCTCTCAGAATGAATATTTCCAGAAAAACATTTCCAATAAGCATTTTTTCTTGTATTTACGGATTCATTTATACACTTTCAAGCGGTGAAGCTTTTAAATGAAAGGCATCTATTTTCGTTATCGAGGAGGCTGTATTTTATTTCACATACCATTTTGAACATTTGCCAAGTTTATTTATTCAGAACCTAATCAATAAAAGACCAAAATAAGTAACCTTTTGTTGATTAGGCATTCAAAAGATCAGAAAGCTATTTTCAGCCATTTAACTGTCCAGCTTTCCATTAAAAGTTTAGTAACTGAAATTATTGATAAATGTTTTTTTTTCGATTTTTTTTTGAATGTCTTTTAAAAGTTTTTCGTGCCTTGACTGAAAAAGCTAATACTTGTACATGAACTTTTAATATCTGTAATATATGAAGTTCATTTGACACTGGATAAATATGTTTACTTTTTCATCTTCTATCCACCACTTTGCTTAGTAATTGTAGAATGATTTATATATATGTCCTTTATTATAAAAATATTATTTATTGCTATTAAAATGCATCTTTGAATATAAAGAAATAAGAACTTAAGTTTGTATCTTTGTCTTCTACTATATCCCCACCTTATGTGGAGCATATGGCCGTCACATTGCGTTTAGATGTCATTTGCGAGTAGCTTTACATCATCCGGGGCTAACAGCCAGGCGTTAAAAAGTCATATGGTTTCACAAAACGTCGGGGAATTCTCGTCGGCTAAATTATTAACAAGCAATACAATCATTTATAGTTAGAATAATTGTATTAGTAACTAATGGACTCTTCATATATGCAGATATATATTATATATTATATTTAATATTTATAGGTATATAAATATGTAGTCCAATAAAATATATACTATGTGAATACATTATTATATCCCGTAAAAAATAAAATTCAAATATGTTTTTCTGTCACAACAACTCTCCTCAAAGTGTGAATAGTAGAGACATGAAAATTTCATATAGACTGTGGAAAAGAAAAAAGACGTAACCGTAAATTTTTCTAAATAGCTACTATTCCATAAATGTATAAACTTAATACACGTTACATCAAAAAGATATAATTAGGCTGCAAATGCCATATTAGTATTTAAATTTAACTTTTAAGTTTGAAATAAAGGATACATTGTCAAATTTACGATCTAGAAAAAAGGCTTTCACGTAATCAATTTTATTGATTATTTTTAATAACATATTAAATTAATATCGTATTGAGTAAATAAGATACCAGTCTTCATGCACTTCAGGTTGTTTCCATGCAATATATCGAAATTGGTTCTAAATCATCAAATTAATATTTTTGAGCCTCCTGTAAAATTCGTTATGTGGCTTATGTTCTTTTTTCTTTCCTCAGTGGAATGTCAGTTTGACTGCTAATTCAGTTAACTGTTTTAATTTTATCTGTTAACATCATTATTGAAGATCAACGAGAGACTTAAAATTCTACATACTTCTAAATATTGAAATATTCGCAATAAGAGGAGAAACAAAATGAATTTAAATCTATCTTAATTAAAGTTGGGTAGTAAAGTTGGTTATTATATAAACAATAAAAGATAGTTAGAGATTATATTTAGTACGATAGATTATATGAAAGGAGTGCTGAAACAAATATCTTTAAGAGAATGCTTTGAGGCCAGTATGTTTGAAGATCACTGCTTATATTCAACCGAGTCATAATGATTGAAAGCTGCAGAAATATATATATTAGGGGGACCGGAAAGAAATCAAAATTTTGGAAGTACCGTTTCAGGGTTAGTTTGTGT
>JAGVSQ010004851.1:0-18643 GCA_022683975.1 Rhyacophila evoluta | reverse complement strand
TTGCCTCGGATATTGATATCTTCCACCTAGGTGAGAGCAAACTTAGATGGATGCTGTTATGTACATTATCAGAATAGGATCTGTCTAACCTATTTGGTAGACACTCTTTTTTCTTCTGTGTATATATATTGTAATTCTTTCTTTATTCGTTTTTTTTATATTTCAATATGTTTTTGATATTGTTGTCATAACTATATGTATATCGTGCTGTTAGGGTATTAGACTTGTAATTTGTAATGTTACAACACGTAATAAATAAATTTCAGTGCAGGCATAATAATATAAAATTAAGCCAAATGTAATTATTGTTCCTTAAATTTTATCTTGCATATCACTTAGTTAGATCAGAATGTAGATTAGGTTAGGTTACGTCTTTTGTTTAACTACATCCAATTGATTTCTTGAATTTAACTTATCAAATGAAATTAAGTACGCCTAAAAATTAATTGCCTTTTAATATAGTAACTGTCTCATTTTGATAATACCGTACTCATTTGTATGTACGAGATTAGTAAGAGAAGAAACAAGAACCTATTAAATCCGAACTTCTCATCCTCCTCCTTCTAAAAATCGTCAGGATTAAATCCAAATTTCTCTGGAGAACCTTTCAATTAAAACACATCAATTATATTATTGTCGTAGTGGCCTTAAAATTATTAAACTAATCGATTTATTACTTAGATATATTGCTTTCTCCCAATTGATATCCAAGACTCGTGACATACAAACATTGTAATTAAATAATGAATGGGTGAATGTCACATTCAATTTCAGGCACATAACATAAACGTGAGTCTAAAGTTACATCGACTTGATTTCTTGTGTCGCAAAGTGACTTGAAAGTTTGGAGTTATGGAAGATTTATATAGCGCCGTGGGGTTTGTTTTTTTGACTCGTTAAAAACACGTAACTTACAAGGACAATTAAAACGAAATCAAGTTTTATCTTTTAAATTTATGAAGGCCAATTTTCAACCACAATTATTTTTATATTCTAAGTAAAATTTATACTAAAAATATTATACTACTTATTCACTTATGCCATGTTTTCTTATAAATTGGAGCATATGGATCTATACAGTATAAAAATATCCACTCCGAAAGTGGAGTATATGGATCTCCGCAATGTGAATACTTTTTGATATATAATATTATACAATATCTTTTATTTCCAACCTTACCTCGTTATGCTTTCCACAATCCAACCTAGCCCCACCTAACTTTATCCAACCTTAGTATAATTTTACCTCACGTAACCTAACCTAAACTAAACTTAAATTATCTAACTATCTATCATTATCTAACTATCCAAGTTGAACTAAACCAACCTAATTTATCTATATTATCCTCATTTTAGATAGCCCAGCCTAATCTATTCTAACTACTCTTCAACTAGATTACGTTGTAACATAAGCTTAGTTCATTCTGAAGCAACTACACTAATTCACTAGAAAATTTATTGCAGTATATTAACTAATATTTTACACCAAAAAAGTTAAATAATTATATCAGTTACATACACACTTAAATATAATTTAAATTTTAAAATATTTAAATTAAATAAATTTCAAAAATACGAGACTTTATGCTCAATAAATTTGATTCTTTACTAGCAATTATCTATCAATATAAATTTTAATTTACGTATATTTAAATTCTTTGCGTTCGTGGACGATACAGTAAAAACAATATTACTTCATATTTGTAACATTTGACAGTCCATGTACATAACCATATGCTACGACGTGCTACTAAATGTGCTCTCCATACACCCACCCTGCCCTTACACCTAGTCTTAATCAGACGTATCTCAGAGCCCTCTATTTTATCTATCAGGAATTTAGATAGAGTAAATATAAATAACTAAAGCCTTGATAGCGTAGTTGTTAGCGTGTACATCTAGCAATCCGGGGAATGCGGGCTTAAAATCGGATTTTGTACATCCAAAAAATGCAAGACTGGATACCCATTGGGTTGAGTAATTGTCTAATAAATAATTCTCGTGAAAAATAGCCTATCAAGACGTCTTCACATTGCGAAGATTCATATACTCCTCTTTCGGAGTGGATATATTTACAGTGTGTAAATCCATATGCTCCATGCCTGGGAGCGAACATGGTATAAAATAAAAAAGCCACGCACTCAATTTTGCTGAATTTATAAGAAATAGAATAGAAAAAAACGTCCTAGGACGTGCAACAACATATTGCTATTAGTAAAATGGAGTAAAACATATTTCAAATATTAATACATTAAAACGTAAATAATATATATTTTCCAAAAGCAGAGCTTTAATTTATACAGTTACAATTAAAGGCATTTTAAGAACTCAAAGGCCTTACAATTACGTAAAGCATTCTGTCTATATTGAGCATAAAATTTGGTGAAATATAAGATTACGTATTGTGAATTGTGAACAAATTATTCACAAAGTAAAAATCGCATAAGATATTTAGGCTCTAATTCATGTTGAATGCATATTTTTTTATTTCATCCGACACTTTTCAAAGAGATGATTGAAGAAAATTTCTATACAGAATAAGTATCTCATATTATCCTCGGTTCTGAAAAAAAAGTCTCTAATCCCACAAAGAAAAGATAGCTTATTTTGCATTTGCGAGGAGAAATCGTTCTTTCATGTTTGATATATTATTATCAAAGAAGATGAAATTAAGTAAGGAAAGAAATTTTCCGAGAGGAAATGTTGTGTTATACAATAATTTCATTATATTAAAGGAAATTTTATCACGTTTTGAATACATTCAGATCTCTTTTCCTTTGTGGTATTACTCGCATTAAGATATTACATGTGGTTTAGTTTTCGAGTGAAAGATTGATGCAAACAAATCACTTGTGTTATATTTTTTCACCAAATACAAAACATATTGAAATCATCAAATACCTAACAAATTGTTTGAAGAATTGGCAAGAATTACTTACTAAGTAATAGTTTAATATATGTTTAGTCCTATATTTTAACTAAAACCTCTAAGATGAAAACGTTGGCAATTTATTAGTATAATGATATTTAATTCAATTTGAAATATAATTAATATCAGTTGCGTAGAGGTTAGCGTATGCGCCTAGTAATTCGCGGAATGCGGGTTCAATTGCTACGTCTGTCGGATATAAAAAATCCGAAAATGTAGGACTAGATACATATTAGGTATTTCACATTTAGGCATTTTACTGCTAAACAATTTTCGTGAAATATAATCTGTCAAAAAATGTCTTCATATTGGACATATTCACACTGTGTAGATCCATATGTTTCACTTTCCGAACGAGGATGATATAATAAAACAATTAACACCTTCGATTGAAAATGTTTAGTAGAAATTTATTTCAAGCTTTAAGATATTTAAAATACTTCAACTTCAGATTATCTTAGATCTCATATTTAGGGATATTCAGGCTTAATATACAGAGTATAATTTAACCTTAAAATGAAAGGCAGTTGTTTTTGTTCGATTTTGAAATTGTTCTTAGTGTCACACGATGCAGTGTAAGTCAGTGCGCCAAATTCTTTTTTATATAATATAACATGAGTCGAATAATACGCGCAATTGATTCTAGATGCTTTTATTTATAAGCTATAATAAGCATGCACAAGGTAAAGATAGTTAAATATGGTCATCGATAATATATTAATTGATATATTTTCAGCATATGAATAATTTTCGAAATATATTTATCAAGTAATACATAGCAGAAATAGTCCACGTATTCTCTAATCTGCATAGTATCAATGAGTTATTAAATTTTTTAAGTACTATTATGTTCACAAATACAAAAATTGAATAAACTTAAAATAAATAAAACTTTGACTATCATGTTGCTAGATTTTCACAATATTATAACTAGGTATTGTATTCCTTGATTAGTATCGTGTATTATAAATTAAACTAAAAGTTCATTGTTCATAATATCTACACAACTTAGCAGTAGAAGTTTTAATTATGTTAAACTTTAAATACGGGTGAATATCACATATTATATTCGAGAGAGTATTTTGACATTTTGAGTAAATTAATGATAAAAAAACGAACCAAACTTTCTTCTTTCTACACTATTATACGAAGCTGTTTTATTTTTTTAAATATATATGGCTATTTAAAATAACAAATTATTCATATAAGCATTCATTGTGTGACATAAAAATGGCAAAATTTGAAAATTAAAAAAGCCAAGCAAGAGAGTCTAACAGAGTTTATTATATTAATTGATTTAATAAAATTCATGTTAATTGAGAGTTAATTAACAATAAAAACATTAATAACTGAATCAATTTCGTAAAACATCACCATTGCTCTCCGCATCTGCATCACTACAGATGTGTTAATATATTATGCCTTTGGAATATAAAACAGCTGATGTACTCAATTTATCAATTAATTATTTAAGATATAAACCAATATTATACAGAATACCAAAATTATCGGTTAGATCATAATTAATTAATAAATATTATGTTCGCTCCCTGCGTGGAGCATATGGATATACACAGTATTAAGATGTCCAGCCCAAAAGAGAAGTATGTGAATCTACGCAATTCGAAGACGTCTTGACAGATATATTTTTCACGATAATCGTTTGTCAGACAATTGGTCAAGCCAGTAGGCGTCCAGTCGCGTATTATTTTGGATTATAAAAATCCGCCAGATGGGGAATGGAACCCACATTCCCCGAATTACTAAGCGCACACGCTTCCAATTACGCTGCCGTAAAACAATAATATAAATAAATAATACTAGCGTAAGAAAAAAATATTCCTTATTACATATTTATCATTAGTTTGAAAAGTAAGCAATAATATACAAAAAAAGCCACGGATAGTATCAATAAATTCACAAGGTTCCTAGAAAATTATAATGAGTGTCTCAAGATAAAGTGGTATTTTAAAACTAAAACCACAGTAGACATTTCAATTTACGGTTATTTGTAAGTTTTCCGATTAAATTATGTAAGGTTCGATCGACAAATAACGCGTAGAAATTGTAAAAAGTCTCTTTAAAAATAGTGAAAATTTTATGGAGAAAAATAGCGCTGGAAATGTTTGAGATAGTTGTGTAGAGCTTTTAGCCTGTTTGTTTGTGAGATGTTAGCCAAATCCTTAAAAAAGACTATAAAATATCAGATATGAATTATTTGGCTTGTGTTGAAAGCGTTGTATTTAAAAAGCTCAGTTTCATTCAGTATGCGACGGAGGTTCTTTATAAAAACACCACCGCAGATATCTTCGTACGCTTAGCCACAAATACTTAAGGATCTCTTCAACTGACGTGTCTTATGGCATAACTGCTTCACCCACTTTTAAAAAGTTTGCACTGCACAACAGATAAAATGGAATTTCCACGAGTAAATTCAAAACCTCGTGTCTCAACACTTTCCACCCCCAAAACCTCATACCTGCCCCTATCATTAAATATTAATTGCTTAATAATAAAAACAACTCATCAAAATATAAGAAATAGCCATTTGCAAGTGTTGCTTTTAATTAAAATTATCTACATATATAATAGATTATTACAGTCATTAATTACTATCAGTCATACTTAGCACAAAAACTGTGGGTGACACTAAGCATAAAATTTTGTCTCTCTGGTTAGCGTAGTAGTTAGCGTATGCGCCTAGTAATCCGGGGAATATGGGTTCAATTTCCCATCTGTTCAAATTTTAAAAATCTAAAAATGCAGGGCTGAATGCCAATTGGGTTTAGCAATTGTCTGACAAAACGATTTTCGTGAAAAAATAGATGTCTTCACGTCAAGATGTCTTCACACTGAGGAGATCCATATACTCCACTTTCGGAGTGGATATCTTCACAAGGTTCACAAACATGAAACATGGTATATATATATTTTTTTTAAAGCATAATAATCTGTTCAATTGATATTATTTGCTTTAATTGCTTAGTAACATATTCATTAATTTCAATCTCAAGTGTTATTCAAAAGCTTTATCCACATATATATTGTTATTTATAATCAAGTTTTTAGCATAAATTATGGAAAGGAAAAATAACGTAACACTAAATTTTAAAAATAGGTTTTATTCTATAATCAGAATGTATACAACTTAATACACATTCCATCAGAATGACGTAAGCTGAACATGTCAAATTAGTATCTAAATTGAGCTTTAAGTTTGAAAAAAGGGTGACTTATAAAATTAACGACCAGGAAAAAGAACTTTCACGTAATCAATTTTATTGATGTAACTTAAATAACTTGTTGAATTAATATTATATTGAGTAAATAAGATACCAGTTTTAGTCATCATACATTTCAAACTTGTGTCTATGTGATGTTTGGACTTTACCCTTAAATTATTAAATAAACGTTTTGTGTGCCTCCTGTAAGATTTGTTCTATGCAAACTACGTCCTTTTTCCTTTCCACAGTCGATACATAGATAAGTAATGTACCTTACTTTCCATTTAAAGTGATAGATGGCAGTACTGTATCATAAAAAATAATGATTGTATTATCAAAGTCTGCACTTTTCGCTCGCTTACACTATGCAAGACTTTCGTTACACCAGGCGTATTAAAATGGTCTTTATTCCGACGTTATTTATTTGCAATTTTTTAACTTTGGCTCAAAATCATCAAATAAACCTTTTTCGTGCCTCCTGTAAAATATGTTCTACGTGGCTTACGCTTTTTTACTAGTTATCAGGAGCATACAGACCAATATTAGCCAGAGTTATCAATAAGACCACCCACTTCATCTTTTTTGCACGGTGTTTATGAAAGGTGTAAAATAGAATCGGGTCTAATTTACTTTGAATGAAATTGTTTTGTTATGCATGTCAAAAATACCAAATTCAATTAATTTTATAATTTAAAAATAGCTAAAATATCTTTAAGCAGAATTCTATTAACCAAAAACTCGCAGACACTCTACACCGAACCGCAAGTGTTAAATGTCATTCCAGCTCTTAACCGTAGGCGAGTGTACCACTCTTATTCAACCCACACCCTGTTCTTTCAACCCCCCAATCGATCGATCAGACAGATGTCGGGGGGCAGGGCAAAAACCCCGCTCGGAGATTTCAAAGATATACTGAAAATAAGATAGATAATATTTTATAGTGTAGTCCATGGTGAATAGCTCGTATGTGATACGCAGTAACATAGGGAGATCAAACGGATTATGTTTTAACCTCGTTGTGTTGGTAAATATGATTGTGGGTTTACAGTGAAATAACCTTATTTTACGACATTTTGGTTGTAAAGATGCTAGATATTCTTCTCACATCAAATTATAGGGGCGTGGATGTGATAGCATACAAAAAAAAACAATAATTCATTCTCACGTATTTATATTTTAAGATGAAATCTCATGATTTCAATATTTATTTTATTTTTACACGCTGCAATCTAACGGGGAAAAAACTATTCAATTTAATTTACTAAAATGTATAATTTTTTGTGTCTATCTATTAACGATATAAAACGGTGTGCTTGAATTTAGAATGTATAGTTTTTATAATGTCTTCGATTCTATTTTTACACGAGGGATACGTTTTAAATAATACCGTGCAAAAAAATATAATACTCGTGTAAAAACGAAATATAGATTTCATACAACTTCACTAAATGTTTGCTTAGAGTAAGTTAATTGTTATTTCATATATATTGCTTTCACGATATATTAAACATTTTAAATCAAATAACATAACTATTTGGTCATTCATCACTACTATTGTATATAATAAACGTGGGCGTTTTGTATAGTTTTGTTCAATGACAGTTCACTATTGTAAATATTCCCCTTGCTTAAATGATTGAGAGTGTACCATCTTTTTCTAGTTCATTTATTATTTATTTATTATTATACCATGTTTGCTCCCAGCGTGAAGCATATAGATCTACACAGTGTGAAGATATCCACTCCGAAAGATGAGTATATGGATCTCCGCAATGTGAAGACGTCTTGACAGATTATTTTTTACGAGACCTATCTGTCAGACAGTTGAGACCCAATGGGCATTCAGTCTTGCATTTTCAGATTTTTTGAATCGACAGATGCGGATTCGATTTCGCATTCCCCGCTTGCAAGGCGCGTACACTACCAACTACACTACCGAGGAGACATTTATAATATGTTCAAATGTTTACTAGATATAATATGGTTAAACCATCGATATCAAGCAAGATTTACAGATTTTTAAACCGTGTTAAACTAAAACACAATCGGCTATTTTTTCTTTAACCGTGTTTTTTCAAAATCGTGTAAATAGAGAATCGAGTGTACCTCAACAATCTTTCAATAATAAGTATTTTATTTGTGGCTGAATTAGCACGCAGGCTTTCGTATTAAAGTTTCGGATTTGAATCATATGGTTATTAAATATTATAAACAATTCAAAGTTGCAGGACTTGGTACCTAATGTACTGAGCAATTGGCTTACAGCCAATTTTTGCAAAAATGTCTGCTTAATTCAGTTCTCATATTGCAGAGATACACTTTATTTCTATAGTGAATGTTATATATTCAGAATGTGGTGATTCATATGCTCTATTCTCAGAGCGAACGTCTTAATAATAAATTTAAAAAATATAAAATAATTGAGTATCGCATTATTGGAATGGTTGAAAATAGATGTATACTTAATTTAAATTTTATTGGTCATGTACACTGTAAAATAAATACTAAATTTCAATACTACTAGCCATACTTATAGGGGTCATAAATTGAAATATCTCATTTTAAAACATCAGTCGACCATAAAGATTTGGTTTTTGTTTATTTATTTTAGAACGCGTATTTGAACAAAATAGCTGCATTTTAAACTAGAGTGTATTTAATTTTATTTATGGCAATATTTTTACTAGCTTTTTTCTAGCTTTTTTACTAGCTTTTTACTAGCTTTTGGCTTTTCATTGTAATAAAAGCTCATAATAAATCTCTTTTCAAATAAAAATCATTATACTGACTGACGAAATGTGACATTTATTCAAGTTAGTGGAAAGCATAGTCCTCTCAAAAGCTGACAAGCAAATCAAATAGATAACAGGACCTCCAGTAGTATTAAATGGCTGACTCAGTGCTAGACGTGACTATCCCACATGATTATAATTCCGAGATAAATAAAGATAGCAAAGGACTTGTTTTTTAAATCTCCATTGCTGACATAACAATGAAATTAATTGGAATACGTTTGTGAATAACAAATTTTGATATTTTTTTGTATTTTTATTTTTAACAAATACAAAAACATAACATTAAAAAATCATTAAATACATCAACTTTTCCCAGCATTTTGTTATTTGAAATTGGATTGATAAAAAAAAACCTAAGTTGCTAGAAAAGGTTGTTGATGATGATTTGAATTCGTATTGAGATTAAGCCATATTGCCAATGATATATCGATGTTTTCCAAGTATTTTGGAAGAAAAAATGGAAAATTTAGAAAATGTGGCTTAACATTTCTGGCACTGAGCCAGCAAAGTAACAATAAATTTACCCGTTTTATAATTTTAAATGTATGGTCTCTTTATTTATAAAATTTATTATTAACGATCAAAGCAGTCTATTTTTTATAATATCTTAGCCTCTTTTAAGTTTTTATCTGTTGTCATCTTCAGTGCTAAGTTTTTAAAACTATAATGAAATTAATTTGGAATTTTCTCTGAAAAATCTAATATTTATATACATGCATATTATTAATATGTTAAACGTAATAATACATTAGGCACACTCGAGTTTTAGAGATTCAAATCGCATAGCCAAAAATATTTTAAATTCTAAAGATGCATGACTCTACACTCAACGGGTTGATTAATTGGCTGATAGAAATATTTTAAAAAGCTCTTTTCTTTCAACTGAAGGTTACAATAAGAATTTACATTATGGATTTCTATATACTTCATTTTTCTGGAGTGGTCTTCTTGACACAGTGATCTATTTATGTGATGTTGCTTTTGGAATAGACATTGTTGAAGAAGTCAAACCATATTTAGATAATTTTTTTATTATTTTAATTACTTCTCTATTTAAAAATAATCGAGTAAACTTTAGCCAACAAAAGTGCATATATAGTTAAACTTTTAGCTATTTATTTTTATAATTTTAAAGAAGAGCTTTCTTATAATTTATATATACATATACTCTAAAATCCAAAAGGCGCGGTGAAAAAATTTAAAAACCTAAACATAACAACATTCCTCGATACGAATCAAATAACAAATTACTTGGTGATTTTTTTTTACTCCCAGAAAGAAGATCCCTTCGCAATTATGTTATATTGTTAGCAAATAAATACGTCACCTTGAATGAGAGGTGACCCTATTAAACGATCTAGCCATCAAAGGAAAATGTGTATTCAATGACGATTTAAAAAATAAAATAAAGATGAAAGTTTGGCATTTTCTAAAGACTGTTTAAATTTTTTTTTTAGATTCGAGCAATTTTCCACGAAAAATAAAATTTTATATACAGAGTTATGTTATTTAATTGATATAAACATACGATTTCCTATATTTGTTTTTCATATTTAGTTAATATTTTAAACAAATTGTTGACTTTCGTATATTTATAAAGGTCATTTCCAATCGAATTAAAAATCAGGCTATGTGTGCTTGTTACTTTCTCAAAATTCTTTTTGTCATATAAAAAGGAATTTTCGGACTGGTATAATAAATATTAGGTCGTCCGGGAATTAATGTCGTTTTTCATGGTACAATTCAAACTATTTTTTTTTAATTATTTATTATTTTTTTTTTATAAAAGTTTGATCTTGATGTGCCAACTTTTTGCGATAATTTATCAAGAATCAACTTTGGATTTTCTTCAGCTTCCGCCTTTAGAGACTCTTCATCCAGTTGACTACGTCGTCCACTTCGAGGTTCGTCACCTAAACTGAGATTGCCCGATTTAAATTTCTTAAGTCAACGTTGGCACTTCCTTACATCCAGTATATCACCGTATATGTCACAAATGAATTTTGAAGCCTCTACAGCACTTTTTTTGCGTGAAACAACAATAACATACTGCTCCTTAAATGATCTTCCGATGGTCACGTCTCTACCATTTTTTATGTGTGGGGTATAAGAGATTTTTTGTTCAAAAAGAACGCAATGAATCTAAATGAAGAAAAAAAATACAAGACATGTCTGCATTGGCCAGCAAACTGAAAGTGACCGAGCCAAAATTGCATATTACAGAAACGGCATTAATTCCGGGACGTCTTAATATATCTTAATTATATATTTTCACCTCCGGTGTACATTAAATTAAAAATTTCTTGAATAAATTGTTTAACTGGCTCAAAATATGCAATCTGAATTCATTTATCATCAGATTTTTTTTATCACAGAATAGCAATTTTTCGTTTTTTTTATTTAGTTTTCTACAAAAAAGAACGTAACAGAAAATTTTTGATAGAAACCTACCCACAAAATGCTTATTGCAAACTTTGGATACAACTGATTTCAGTTTGCAACTTTAGTCATAAGTTGAAAATGCTGTAAATAAAACAACACACAAATGTTTTATATGAATACTTGCACGAAATTAACAATAATACGCGTGTGTACTAAGCATCTAATTTACACGTTAGAAACATTATTTCGCAGACATCTTACGAGACATATGTTTCATTTGTTGATGTTTTTCTTTATCTTTAAATTATTGTATTTGAATCTACAATCTCCGGCTGATAAACACACACTTGCTTCTTAATCGTCGGGTGGTAAACAATTTATATTTATATCATTACAATATGTTTGATCAGTTGTAATTCAATAGTTACAACTCGTAAATTTACTGTATAGGATCATAGTTGAACGAGTAATTTCTTGAAAAACTGCTCTTGGTAGACTTCTAGCACTTTGAAGATTGCTTCACATTCGTTTCGCCACAATATGCATACAGAAGTAAGAAGTAGATTAAAAAAACGTGAGGGATACCGTTGGTAAAAACGATTTATTTATAAAATCATAGTAATTAATGTTTTAGTCGACAAAAGCACATAATAAAAGCTTGTCATAATCATATATTTTCCTATTTTTCTGACGTATTGTAATATAATTTTGAAGTAGGGAAAATTGAGTCAAGTACACTTTCATTTTTCTTCATCACGTCAAATATTATAACAGCAGTGTTTTTCTTTTCAACTTTTTGAATCTAATTACATAGCTATGTGTGAAAATAAACCCACAGTAAAAAAAACTCTAAATTTTAACCACGCGTTTGAAGAATCATTTCTGGGAAATATTTTATAGTATACCGTATTTTATTTTATACATAAAAATGATAACTTATTGAACTATTTTTTTAACTAATTGTCAGCAGTCATAAAAATATGTAAAGTAATCGTTTCATTGAACTCTCTGTCTTGGTTTTTGACAATTTATGTCAATAATGCATCAAAATATTATTAATTGACGTCAAAACTTTAAACATAAACATTAGTTTTATATTGGTATCTTTATTAAGTCTGATACAGACTATGCTAGAATACGAGTCGACATGAAAGTAATTTAGTACTACAACGTGTGTGGACAGACAAAGTTAGTCGAGAATTTGCTTGAATAGAATTAGTTCTAATTTTTCGATCAAATAACAACCACCACCACTTTTAAATACTCGTAAGTATCAAAAAATTAGTAATACATATTGAAACACATTATTTTTAGTCATTAATTGTCAAATAAAACTGCTAAATTGTTCATATTTACTGTGCTACACTGTACTTACTTTCCCCTCTACCACCTGCCACATCACCACACCCGTTATGCAGGCGTACACCGTGGCGCAATAAACGTGATGCGCTTTTCATAAGCGCCAGAAGTGTTCCAGGAGCAGCTTCCTAAGACCTTGGTTGACGTATATCTAGCCTTATCGAGAAGAGAAATTCTCGTTCACCGTAATATTTTGTATTTTTTTTTAAAACTAGATTATCCTTCGAAGAAACCAAGTTGCGGTGGCCGACTAGTCCGAAAAATGTTTGAACCGACTTGAAAAGCTCTTCCCTTCTAACCGACACATAAAGGCACTCCCAGAGAATGTGATTGGCATCCTGTATTTTGCCACATAAGCAAGTAGGAGATTCTATAAAATCAAGCTGACAGAGCTTGGAGGCAAAACTACCGTGACCGGTTAAGAGCTGTATTTATTAAATACGTTATTCACGAATGTTCTGTATTCAGACAATTTTCGTTATTAAAACATATAGCAATTAGTAGGTCACTCGCTACTTGACTTGCGTAGTTTGAACTAGCCCTTAGGTTAAGTTAACTAATAAATCAATTAAAATTTTATGGCTCAAGTGAAATACATCAACACTTAACGGCTTCATTATTTTTACGCATGGATATCACTAGTGACAAGAAAATTGCAGATATTTTTATTACTGATACAAAGATTAATTTTCATTTACGGGTAATCCAAGTTTAAAAATTACTTATACAGACAACGCAAACATCCTTATCAATGGTCAGTATACAGTTTTTTGTAGTATATTGTATTTCAGATAAATATACATATTAAAAAAGAAGACAATTTACCGAAATCACTGTCATTATCAATTATCTTATAGGGTTTCATTATTTAGTACCCAATAAGAAAAAGGCCCAGACTTACTGAATAGATTTAGATGCATAACATCGTACTCTGAAAGAGTGGGCCTGAATTTGGGGGAATTGGTTTTCGTCCAATTGTAGTACGCTCTATTAATTTCGACTGCTTCATTTACAGTTATTGATTCAGCCCCACAGTGTGTGGAGTAAAAACTAATTTGTTTTACATTTGGCTTCTCTTTAAAATCTACACATTTTTATATTACGAACCTTTTATATAATACGAGTACTCGTATATGTTGAAGACATATATTATTCAATACATTCTATCTATTAAGTGAAAATTGTTAAACTATTTTCAATTTAAATTGCAAATAATTTAGCATTGACTTTCCATAGCGAGAAAGCTTTCCATAGAGTAATGAATATCTTGTCTTGACATTATTTTAATATAAAGTGAAGGTTCTTATTATAGTCATTATACAACCTTTTGGTTAAAATAACCGGCAGATAACAGTAAGCAGAAGATAAAAAATCATATTACTAAACACAATTATCTTAATTAAACTCACAAATATATTAATTATCACACAATCTCCCCGGTAGCGTAGTCGGTAACGTATGCGCCTAGTGATCAAAGAAGTGCGGGTTTGATTCTCCATCTGTCGGATTTTTAAAATCTGAAAATGCAGGAGTGGAGCCCATTGGGTTGAGTAATTGTCTGACAAACAATTCTTGTGAAAAATAATCTGTCAAGACGTCTTCACATTGCGGTGATTCATGTAGTCCTATTTCGGAGTGGATATCTTCACACTGTGTAGATCCATATACTTCACTTTGTGTGCGAACATGATGTAAAAAACACAATTAATTACAAAATACTACCACCCAATTATATTTTTACAAAATTCTATATTTTATCAACAATTAAAAAAAAATGTTTTACGAATGATTGTCTTTGAACTGTTTAAATTTATCAACTCTTTATTATAGTCCTTATATTACTGGTATTTTAAAAGTTATTTATAGATTAGGTTATAGATTTTTAATAATTACTCTGAAAAGTGTTATGTAAAATTATTAGAAATGATAAAAATAGCTGAAGCTTGATTGTAATAAAAGAATTATATATGATATAGTTTGATACTGACTACTATTTGATAACATTATCCGTGATTATAATATCATATTTTCACTGCACTTCTTGACAATTAAATGCCAGTTCAAACAAGAAATGCATTGCTTTGTCGTTGAATGTAAAAATTCAAATATGTAATTTCAACCACAACCTTGAGCATTAAAGTATGCGTCATTAGTAACTAGTTAAATATACAATAGTAAGAAGCAAATAAATATATTTTAAGAAGCAGAATTTAAGAACGTAGATTGTTTCTCTGGTAGCGTAGAGCTAAGCGTGCGCGCCTCACAATCCGAAGAATGCAAGTTTTATTTCCAGACCGAAAAAATGCAGGAATGGATGCCCAGTCAATTGAACAATTTTCTGACAAACAATTCTAGTGAGAAATATTCTCTTAAGACATATTTTCGTGTTGTAGATATCCATATATTGTACTTCACTTTTGGAGTCAATATTTTTATACAGTGTGGATTTATATCTCCATAAAGTATAAAGTGGAACATATACATGGTATAAAAAAAAGATTATGTTATATTTTCTTTTCAGTATATTGTAAAAAATATAAGTTAATATAAAATTATATTTGATGAACATATAAGATTTTGTAATAAAGAGTTTTCTGGAAGCTTAATATTAAGGCAGTCTCAACTTTTACACAATACGTCAACATGAAAAGTTGAAAAGTCGATTAATAAAAGGGTAACTAAAAATATATTCCGCATTTTCCTCTGTGACAGTCTGCTTTCTCCATATCACCATGCTGAAGAATTATTGTGATTAATCGCTGTGCTACTTACTATGAAGCATCATAACACACAGTTTGCTAACATCAATAACCTCATCATACTCCACAGTGTATTACAGTTCATTACACCTATGAACTCTTCAGTGGCTGTAACTTCATCTAAAACTTAGAATGAAATTCATTTCAATCATTTATTGAATGCCTTTATTTTAAACTCACACTATCAACTAATATCGCTCGCTGAAAATTCATTTTAAAAAATAACTATAATAATACTTAATATAATGTCTCTAATATTTCCTCGATAAGCGTGCGGTTCGGAGATTGCTGGTTCGATTTCCCATTTGTCGGATTTTTAAAATCTAAAAATGCAGGACTGGATCCCCATTGGGTTGAAAAATATCGCGCCACCTTATTTAATTTTGCCACCTCACCAGTAATGTAACTACCGAGGAGTTGAAGCACACTGCTTCAGGCGCACGAATTATATAGGGCGCAAATTTTGGTAGGATATAATAATTTTACGGTAATGTCAGAGATGAAAAAAAACGAGAAACGATATTTTTTTGAAAAAAGTGTAAAATTGTAGTAAAGCTAAAAACAGTAGAGGGTCCAACAGTTTTACTTGCTCCAGGGCGCTGAATATATTGCTACGCCACTGTGCCTCACGTTAATATTTTTCTCCCCCGCATGGTTTGGAACATTTGTATCGATTTCGCTACTTTTGTCGCCCTTTACACAATGCCGCATGATGCAACCGCGTCAATACTTCGTACCGCGACAGGGCCCTGTAAATCTGCTTGACTTTTAATAAGTAGCCATGGTTAAAAAAACACATTCACTCGCTAAAACTCTATTATTTTAAGCAACAATTAAAACGAAACAAAATAATAAAACAATTCATAAACCACAACTTTGATGGGATTGTTTATCAACGTAAAAGATTTTGATTGTATACAAAATTTTTAAGAATTCGCCAGTGAGTAATACTTCGATCGATGATCGTGAATGATCGATATTATAATATAATATTTATAATCAACACATATTTGTACATTACTTACTAAAAAAAATAAGTGTATGTAATTAAAAATCTACAATGTATTGGAAAGGAAGATTTTTTATGAACCTTTTATTTTGAATAATATGGATTTACATTACATTATACGCAAAACCATTAAACTGTGTTATACGAGGGCTGAGTATATTTACAGTTTATCATTGTTTTCACTGTAGACCAATTCTCTGAAAGACTTTGAATGGAAGGCAGTCACTTCTGATAAAAAAATATATTTAAAATGCTGAAAGCATTATAGGAGAGAAAAGCGTCTGCCATTTTCCAGTGGATTTGCTGACGTCAGTATAGGGTGGACATAAATTGTTTTGAAATTGCCAAGTGTGAGCAGTACATGCAAATAAAATTGCAAAACGTCGACGAAATAAAATTCTCACTCGATTTCTCGCACTTACGCAATGCGCCCTAAGCCCAGTGATACGAAACATTCTCGACATATTCTTTCATAAACTACACAGACAAACTAATTCCGTCAGTTGAAAAGGTTAACAAAAAAATATTCAATAAACAAAGCTCTTTATTTACATTTTAGGAAACATAAAATAACTGATTTTTTTTTAAATTCTAATTTATTTTGGCATTTATTTTGTCCATCTAAGCCTGGTTAGCGTAGTTGCTAGCGTGCGCAACTAACAATCTACGGAGTGCAGGCTCAAATCCCTATCTGTTGTTGGATTTTAAAATCTACAAATGCAGGATTGGGTGTCCATTGCCCTCTGACAAACGATTCTCGTGAAAAAAAAATCTGTCAAGATGTCTTCACATTACCGAGATTCATATACTCCACTCGGAGTGGATATCTTCATACTGTGTAGATCCATATGCACCACTTTTGAAACGAGCATGGTATAAAAAAAAAACAAATAAAACTATCTGTTTAATCACACATTATTACTACTGGATTCTTTAAAAAAACATCCAATATCGGAAACTATTACGTATATTATGTATAATTTACATAATAAAATTATCATATTTATAATTTATGTTTTAATATTTGTATGGTGCAAAACTACATTGTATAGGATGACACAAAATAAACTATCATTTTTTTAAAATTAGTCTCAACTTTTCCCGAAATATATTCACCATTTTCTAAATCAGTTTTTACAATTTCTACACGTTGTTTGAGTATCTTTCCACAACTTAACCTCAGCATTTATTAATGACAGTTTCCAAAAATGTCAGCTCATTTTGGGTTACTCTGTATTTTCTACAAGTCGTTACTATTTTATTTTTTTTGGAGAGTAAGTTAGGTTAGGTTAAAAAAATCATATTTAAAAATAAGATGAATCATAAAATATGAGTGAAAATTTTAAATATCCACAAATTTTGAGATATTGTTAATTAAAACTAAGACATGTCAAAAAAAAATAGATTTGCAGAAAATTCAAAGTTGATATGTGTATATTCAAAACGTCTATTTTTTATCGTTTTATGTTTGTTACCACATTGTATACAAGCGTATATTGTTTTTATAGATACACGATGGATGGTACACAGAAAGAAAAAAATAACACGTAATTAAATTTATAGTATCGATAGTTTGAATTATAATGCTGTATTATTCATAAACTAAGACAGAAGTTTGTGACATCTGCCGCTATCCGCTCTCTCCTGCATCGCCGACAGAGGCGGCCATGTGCAAAATAATGGACAGATATGGCTGGTGTGAGGGAAGGATTGCTTTCACTGGGAATTTCTATCAGTATGGAAATTAATTTGAAGGAACGATTTTAATACAACCCAGTTTCAATATTATACTAATTAATATTTCATACCATTATCAAAATCATTGAAACGTTGAATTTATTCTATCTTATCAACTTTAGCTTGACATAATATAATAAAAAATACAGTAAATATTTTGACTCAAAAATTACAGGACCTTGAAAATATGTAGAGATCTTTGTCTTGCTCTAAACACGTTTTGTCTTTTCTTTTTCGTGTACATTGCTGTCCAATTTCAAAGCATGGGTAAGTGTTTTAACTGAAAATTTTCAAGGCGAATAAAAAACATGTTCAAGCGAAGAGCATGATCAACCAGCAAGGGTTTGAATTTTTTTAAATTTGGCAACCTTTGACATTGATTTTAGACAAAAAATCTTTAGTAGTATATTCGTTATAACACAGCCTTATTAATTTTACTTATTTATTTA
>JAGVSQ010004850.1:0-18646 GCA_022683975.1 Rhyacophila evoluta | reverse complement strand
AAGATGTCAAAAATTTAACTCGGAATATACTACCATGTTATTCTATATACCTTGCGTCCTAGTATCGAAATAAATTTGTAATAAAAGGATGTATACAATTAATTTGAATAAAGAATGAATTTGAATTTATTCTAACCAAAGCTAGTATCATATATTTGCGATATGAAAAGTGCAGGAAGCTTTTCATTGTATATAGTCACGGATGAAATTTGAGCCGTTGCAGTGATCTTATTGTACTTATTGATATCCCTCCATCTCTCGTTGGGATATGATAGCCGAAAATTTAGTTTTTCTCGATCCTCTCATACCTACGGAGTTGTATCGACGTGAGCCGCGGATGGTGCCCCCATACATCGCCACCGAGCGGAAGAGGCCGACCGACCTATGGGATGGGAGGCTCGGCGGAGAGGGACACAGAGTCACGCCGCCTGCCGGAGGAAAAGAGAGGCCCTCCCACGCCAAATATTGATTCGGAGCGCGTAATGTAATGTAACGTCGCTTCGTCGGCCGCGGTTCTCCCAAAGCGAGAAGATAGTCAAGTGTGTGTGGGAGAATTGCTTTCATGTGTGCGTCTGTGTGTGTGCTTTCAGTCAGTTACGGATTCAGTCTTAAAAATTAAACATTTTTGAGTATTTTTTTATTAATATCGAAGCCAGCTGAAACCTTTTACCTAAGCAGTTGATACATTTTAACAAAAACAAATCACATAACTTACATTTAAATTTTAAGTTCACTTTTGTTTAAAAATTTAAAAACCTGCATACAGGAAGAAATATGTTGAGACTGTAACAAAACTTCAATTGAAAGTGGCAGTTGCATCTTAGATCAGAATAAACTTTTTGATATGCTCAATATTTGAGTGTTATAGAGATTACATTGGCAAACAATGTGGTTGATATTTTCATTTTCCTTTCCACATTTATATACTGGACTATCAACAATCCCAACACTCTATTCTACAACGATTAATAGTGACGATAAAATCATGAAGAAGTCTTTTGCGAGCATTCTACGATGTGCTTTGTTCATTTTTTCTTGATTCCTTAAGAATATTACCATACGTACAAATAAGATTTTTTTACTGAAAATAATTTTTCTAGCCCTCACAAATATTATTGAAATATATTTTTTTAAATTTAATAGAAATTTAGCAGCGCAAGGTGTTTTATTTAGTTAAGTTATATTTACAAAACATATCCGCTTGAAAAATGGACGATATGGATCTCAACATTGTGAAAATGATCACTCGATAAAAAGAATATACGGCTTTTCACTGGTATGACTTACTTTGAGAGGTTTGTTTTTCTGTTTCTTTGTTGCTAATCATCTTCTTAATCCATCGGGTATCCAATCCTGTATCTGTGGTTTGTTTTAAAATCCAAAAGCTGTAGGAATGGAACCTGTAATCTCTCTCTTGAAAACGCGTATGCTTATTTATTTTCGGCTACTAAAATTAAGTCTTATATTGAATATTTGATTTTTTAATTTAACAAAATCAATTTTAGAAAAATTTTTACAAGAAATTTGAACTTACATTAATAACTTGTAACGTATGGAGTATATAAAACAGATATAATTGAATCATGGAAATGATCATAATATTGTACACAAGTTACAGAGTTTGCCATGGATTGAATCGAAAATATCTCAATTCAGCCCTGTTGTCAAACGAGCACTTGTACCTGCAGGTATGTGGGCTTGTCGAAAGCGAACATTTTGGGGAGAGAGCAAAGGTCTAGTGAAATAACACCAAAACAACACAAAATAAAGACTTTCTGCAATAAGGCTTTCTTGGCATTCGAATGCACTTCCAGTTTTCTAAAAATTTTGACGTATATATCAACTCTGGACTGAAATATTTTTTCAAACATTTCAACTCTTCCATAACTAAAAATTTATCAACCTCTTACTTTAAAATAAAATTAATTTAATATCATTATATTTTATCAAAAATAAAATTGCACCGATTTATTTTATTGATAATATAATATAGTATATACACCATATCATATTTTAGTATTCAATAACATGTACTAAATTTATATGATACTATTTTTATAAAATTCATCAAAAACAATGTTTGCTATTTAAGTAACTGTATCTCATTCTATACTCATTATAGTTTTAATAATGATATTTCTACGATAAATATTTCTTTAAAAATCTATGGAGAATGCTCTTAAGTAATTTATTATATGATTGTATAAATTTTAAATATACAAGAGGACATGTTCCTTCACAATACTAGGAATAAAATCACAAGAATTACTTAATTTATTAAATGTATACTATAAATAATAATACGTGAAAAGTATTTTGAAACATCCGTGATCCAAACCCACAATATGTTTATACAAGAAATAAAAAATATCTTAGTATGGATGCATTCTTACTCATCTCCCAGTTACCTAATGTGCCCACCATCCACCCACTTCGTCCTTACATCTGGTCTTAATCAGTCGTATCCCGGAGCTTTGATATTAAGAAGCGATGTTCTTTATTTGAAGGGAATGTCTCGGGAGTTAATAAAAATTACCCAAAACTTAGGTTGCCACGCACTCAAGTGTGCTGAAGTTAAATAAATAACAATGAGAAAAAAAGCTAACTGAAAAAATGAAGATTTATTGGGCAAATAAATCTATATGAATACATCATCACGCTCACCGTATCATGCCGCATTTTTTTTAAAAGCAATGAAATTCGTTTTTATGCAACCAAGTCAGATGGCCCGATGGGTCTAACAACTGATTGGACCAACTTGAGTAACTCTTTCCGCTCCGTACATACACTTGGACATTCCCACATGATGTGACTAGCATACTGTTCTGGACAGCCATAAAGATATGTTGGTTGCTTAACAAAGCCAAACTGAGACAGCTTAGTGGCAAAACTACCGTGGCCTGTAATAAATTGGCTACTGAAATGGTCTGGAGTCAACTTAGTTATCTCCATGCGGCGTTTAATACTTGAAAAAAAACTTATATGTGTGCCTGTCGTTAGTTGACACGTCCCCCTCAGTATGCCAGGTTTTTATTGGTTCATCCATGGCCATCCGATGGATGATTTTCTTCCAAAGATCTAGTCTTTTTACTTTTCTCTCGTATAGGTGGACCTTAATAAAAGTCACATACGTGCGCTTTCTGCTCTCTAACCAAAAGAGTATTTCTGAGCTATTTCATTTAATTGTATTATAGTAAAAAAACTATTCGTTGAATTACATATAAATCTTTTGATAATAAAAACGTTTTGATATTACCGCTACGATGTCGTAGACCCTCTACGCAAGGACGACTTATACGAAAAAAGTATTTTACGTACAGAACATATTTACGTCAATACATCATGCTGTCAATTCGACCGTGATTTTTTTCTAATGAGTACATTATGAATACTTCACGCGATGCCAGTGTAACAATACAACACTAAAGTGAATACATTGTCCGTTATGAAAAATAAAAATGTTTGTTTAATCAGGCGGACAATTTCCGTTGTATTGTATGGATAACTCCATAAAAGACATACAATGTTTTTTTAATACTATTATACAGTATACAATACTTATTTATTAAAAAGCATTGTTTGACTCCGCCCGCCATAAATGTGGGTCATCTATGATGTAAAGGTTAATTTTAATAAAACATTTCCCAGAAGAATTAACAGACCAACTTTCCCTTACACTACCCGCCACGAATTCACATCCGTTGTTCGGGCGTATACCATGGCGTAACGAAGTGACGAGCTCTTTAAAGACGCAAGATTTTAAAATCATCACCCCGTTTTAAAATAACAAATAAGTGGTTCTTTTTTATTGGACCGTGCTATTTCAAAACCGTGAAAAAATCAGCGAAAAAAGAAAATTGTGTGTTCATCTATAGCAGTCAATTAAAATGTTTATTAATATCGAAATATAGCATAGTCACTTTTATATAAGAAACCGATAAACAAATTCACGTCATTTTTAATAATTTTTTAGTGAAATATCTGATTTAAATATAAACGGCTTTCACCACGCAGATTTGCTTTTTCATATTTAGTATTAACCATATTTAGAGTATTCTAAACCAAATAGTAAAAGCCATTATACTTATGGTTTTTTGCTATTATGAAACACTAAATTTTTATCTATCACTTCAGATACATTATTCTCTTTGTGATATTATTCGAAAAGCTATTAAAAAATACACGAAATATTAAACAATTTTGCAGTTTTTTGTTTGCCTTCGCATTTCTCAAGAAAATTATTCCGCGCAAAAGTTTTTAATGTTTTCAGTCAAAAGTTTACGTTCCTTGTTCGCTATATTAAATATATTACGTACATTATATACATATTATGTGTATACGAAAAGCTGCATAAGATTGCTGCTTCAAAAGCTCTCTTCTAGTTTGCCCTCGCTCCACCAGAGGGTAAACTTTTAATTAAAGATTTAATTTTAATAATATCTACAATATTAAAATATATATTCGTACATAGACAGAGAGTGGGGGTAGATAGCGTAAGTATAAACCCTTTTCTGAAAGTTGGAAGAACGAGTTTGGATAAAGAGTAAACAAAACAATCCTTTTATGAACACTGCCATTTTGTTTTAGACGAACCCCCACGAAAATTATATTGTCTGACATTAAAATTAAAAGACAGAATTGTAATTAATATTTTGGATTGTCGTCTTGGTGGCCGCGATGGTATACGCTTGCATTTGTGACACTGAAATCCACGGTCAAATCTCAAAAAACGTAAAAAAAAATCAAGAATTTATTGTTACAAAGCCAGATGAAAGTCAGGTGATCGGAGATCTCGCGAAAATATATCATTGATAATTTTAGTTCTAGTTCACATTAAATACAATCAATTAATACAAATATTAATAGTATCAATAATTACAAGAATATTATATATGTAGAAATGATAAGTGGTAATACTTTGTGTACCATGTCTGCTACGAAATTGGAGTATTTGATCTACACAGTGTAAAGATATCCAATCCAGAAATGAAGTATCATAGATGGATGACATATCTTGGTAGATTCCTTTCACGAAAATTTATGTCAATTACTCAACTCAATGGGCATCTAGTCCTTCATTTTTGGATATTTAAAATACAGCAGTTATGGGAGTGATATTCCAAATCTCCGGTTTCGAAACACGAACACTATCCTCTCGATTACAGGAGATTTCTTTGGTATATTGTTATTTTTAATTGCTTCAATTCTTACATGTTTTTATATAATAGATTTATATTCTCTTTTAATATTTGTATGTAATATTTTGAATACGTTCAATCAATAATGTAATGTACCAACTACCCAAAGCCAAAGTTTGACGTAAGGCAGGACGGCTAAATAAAATAATAGATGTATAATTGTATTTTCGATACTTAAATTAGATGAAATAGTTTGAGAAACATTATTCTAATACAAATATAATATGTACATCCATATTGGAAACTATTTCACATGTTGAAAACAATATGGAGATAATCATCGTTGTATGAAAGTTTTGGGGACTTCATTTTTGGACTTATATTGCTAACGTTATGAATGTGATTTTAATTAAAACATTTCACATTGTATTATGTATTAGAATAATAAATGATTTGAATATCATATACAATTAGATGTACATCAGTAAAAGCTTGCCTACAAACATGAAACTTTCAAAACATAAGCTTTTACTTTTTGTCAGTAAGTACATATCTATAACATTTCGAGTGAAAAATCTCCACGAGGAAAATGTAAAACTTTTCCTCGCTTAGTTGGAAAAGGAAGTTTGCATATTTACCCAAGACGATTCTGTAATTAATTTTACTTGGAAAGAAACTTATTTTAAGTGGCCTGTTTGAGGAATTAACGTTCGTTTTGATTGTGCTCGCGAAGATAGCTGGCCCGATTCAAACTTCTCCTTTGAATTATTCATTTTCACTATGGATACTTCACTATAAATCTTCTCTTATATTGCGTCCTGCGACAAGCAATTTTTACATTTCAAAGTTTTTTGTTCTCGTCGGATTTCAAGAAAACAAATCTTATTCTGTCATCAGAGTGATTATTAACAACATATTTATAAAACCGATTAATCATTTCACAACTATAATCAACGAATAAGATTCTGTTTTTATTACGATCATGGATTCAATATATCTATAAATAATGGGCATGGCACAAGAGCTTATCTGAACTAATCGATTTATTTTTCGCAATTGTCTATCAGCCAAATAATCAACCCATCCAACTCTATATTTCTAGAAAAGGACAGGCCAATCCGTGGCCCACGGCGTCTTTTTGTATGGCTCGGTCATAATCATAAAATTCAAATCTAATCAAATCAATCACTTTTGCTAAATTTGTTGTAAAGCTGTACAACATGAATGGAAAAATAAATTGGCCCTTGGGGCAATTTGGATTAGCTCCGTCTGCTCTAGAGTATCATCCCTCATTGGTTTTGTGTATTTTTTTTTAATTAAACACAAAGAAAAGCAATATTTAGTTGCTATTTATTTTTGTGTTTTTAAACGAATTCAAACTTTACAGTGCAATCGGACCGTGAGGTGACATGCAAGATACTTAAGTAAATCCTTACTTAGTACGTACAACTTGTAAAAAGTATTCATTTCCATATTTTAGTCTCAAATACATTTATTCTTAAATTAGTTGAATACAATATTATTCAGGAGAAATTTACACTTAAAATTTTAAATGTATACGTAGGTACGTAGATTTACCTGCAGCAAAATGGCTAAAAATTATGAAGTTCTACAAAATTGTTTTTTATCTTCCATGGGACAAATCGTAAAATGCCTGCCTGATTGTAAAATTCTTGGTTAATATTTATTTAATGATAAGATATTAATATCACCCACCTATCTTATATTTCTTATCAATATTCCTCACGTAAACAGCTTAAAGTTTACAGTATTGTTACATGCAGGGACGACCGTAAGTTTTTTTAAAATAATAAAGCTTTTGTTTAAATGCATTTATTATATATAAAACAATCACAAATATATACATATATTGTGATCTTCATTCTGTTTGTTTAGTTACTATATTCAAAATACATCGTTTTGGAATAACTCGAACCTCACTAACCCTTTCTGTTTGGTTTCGATTGCCAACAATTTGAATTAATTCATTTAAACTTCATATTCCACAGATTTTACATATTCATAAGTTGCTTGCTAAGCCCTTACACTTTTTATGTGATCATAAACCATGGCCTAAAGATGATAAATCGGCTTTTAAAGTGACAAAAGTTTTCCAAAAGCTTCTTCCCGATATCCCAATTGAGCATTAGTTTCATGATGATCTTATCGTAAAAAATTAAAAAAGTCTTGTTTGAAATAA
The DNA here is from genome assembly GCA_022683975.1 of Rhyacophila evoluta. Classification (NCBI taxonomy): domain Eukaryota; kingdom Metazoa; phylum Arthropoda; class Insecta; order Trichoptera; family Rhyacophilidae; genus Rhyacophila; species Rhyacophila evoluta. The sequence continues at coordinate 11,308 of JAGVSQ010004850.1, read as the reverse complement.
GCCTTCTAGCTTTCTTAAAGATTCTTAATATATCTATACATCATTGAAGACTTTTAAACAATAATGCTGTAAATCTCAATTTTTAATGCTTTTATGTTTATAAACCATATTTTTCAGCTAAAAATTAAAGACTACAATTGAAGCTTAAAACAATCTCAACTTTTGTAGATAAATTTATGAAATACATTAATTAATATTTTCCTATTTTCTCCCATAATCTAACACTACATCTCATTATATTCTTATATTTTATAATAACATAATAAATTAGCGCGTTGATCTGTTGCTGATTGACCAACTCCGTAAACCACGAATATTGTCCAAAGTGCGAATGAGATACTGAATACTGCTGCTATCACTCTCCACTAAAACGCAAGCAGTATGAAGAAAAAATAGTAAGCCGAGTACAATATTTTATATATATATTATATATATATGGACATCAAAGGCGCTTAGAAAAATAAACTATTATTATTGTAATTCCTATCAATTCTGATAACAATTAGTTATCTCTAAAAGTATGATATATTTATTAATAAAACAAGTTTTATACGCCAATGGATTTTTGTGTGCTTAGGTCTACATTAGATATGTGTTTAGTGCACACAACAATCTCTATTTATATATAAGAGCGTCATCTTGTGTAAACAGACAATTTTTCGAAAATGTTTTTTTCGTGGAAACTTAACGAGATATCTGGTATCTACGGAAGGTAAACATCTTTACCAAAATGCATGCCTTATACGGACATTGTCTATGATCATTTTAAAAAGAAGTTTAAAATTATACACGTCTAATATATGTAGCTGAGAAACAGACGTATGCAACTACATAAAGTAAGATGTTCATGAGAGCAAAAAAATCTTTTTTTTTGTCTTATAGCTTTCATAAACATTTACGCAAATCAATAAAAAATATAAATAATAGAAATCAACCAATTGTAAATCGGAAACAATTATATATACTCTTTACATCATGAGGCCTTATGCTTCTAACACTTTATGGTTGTTAAATCCAAATGCAATTCGATATTTATTTAATCATTTGTGACAGGACTTTCATTTTTTTGTCACAGATAAACATTAGCTAAAAGCCTTTGTAAAATTATTTTGTCAAATCTGTGACTTGAAAATACAAAAAAATATGCCTTAAGATGTGACATTTATATATTATATATAATACAACAGTAAGAATGTACATTTTTAGCCCTGTACCATTCACCTCATGTTATATTCTGATATCCTACATCGTTAAGCATATATAAATATATTATAAATTTAACATTATTGAGATCCATATGTTTTGGATTCGAAAAATTAGAGTGAAAAATCACCAATGTTGCCAGATCGTCTTGTGTCGTCACGAATGACTGATAAAATTACGCCAGTGTTAGAAATAAATTCAAATTATTGTTTGCGGTGTAAAATGTATCTCCATCATCATTCGGCTCTGAAAATATTTGAATTCCATTAGTTTTACATTTACAATGATTTACAAGTTATGTTCGAAAACATATTTATCACTCATTAATAAACATATTTGCCTAAAATATGGAAGCACGCTCACTCATTTGGGCTCACGAATTATTTATTAGATAACTATGCCGCGATTTACGAACGATGAGCGATGCACTTTTAATATAGAAATCACTTAATAATATTAGATACCACTCAAAATCTAGAAGCTACAATACCTGCTTGGCTCAATATGCAAGTCAGACAACTATTTGTTCAGCAGTTTTAGCACACTTTTTTCATTGCGAAACAAGTCCTAACATTTTGTGAATCTCGGTACACAACGAAACATATACTCAATATAATAATGGTTCTGTTCCCGTCGATCACATAATGAGGACTGCTTACTCCTGGCTCACTACATAATAAGTGAATTTTCTTTTAAAATTTAATTTTTAAAACACATTAACAACAACCATTTTTTTTCAATCAAATAAAAATGTTCTTATAGTTTCTACCTACTTTATATAAACTGTAAAGTTTTTATTTTTTAATAGCACACACTCTATTTGATTTTGAATAAAATGCAGAAGTATTAAACTATGTTGTTTATGTAAAGACTATTTTTTACGTATGGTATCATTTTTATGATTATGTTGGTACTAAACGTCACAATGTAATAATTTAATTATTGTTTATGGTAAGATATACTTTTATTATAAACGCCAATGAAGATTTGAATTACAATATAATGATTTAACCGTAGAATACATTATATTGAATGTATTACTGATGAATAAGTTGTTTTCAGTGTTTAAAAACTCTTATATTAACGCTGTCATCTCATTCGAATCCACCTGCAGCTGCATTCGTGCGAGAAAATTGAGCAACAAACAAACCGTGGCTAACTTCATTATAGAGTATCAATTTTCATTAATTATTATGATTGAATAAACAGAATTTAGTATGCGTGCTAAACACATTTTCCTCATGTGACCGATTCTTGGCTAACGGAAAAAAAACATTCTACCACGATTCGTTCGAGTCAACATAAAATATACGTGATTTTGTTAGATAGATATTGAAGATAGCTTTAAATTAAAGTAAAATCATTTGTTTCGTATGGTATATTTCTATTTGAATTTAAAAACAATAATTTACGTCTTTATTATAATAATTCAATAAAAAAAAACTCATAAATAAGGTGGAATATTCGCAATACTATAATATCATGTGGATCCAGTAATTCGATCGGAAAGTATTTATTACCTTATACAAGAATTAAGCCACAACATCCTATTTTTTTCAAATTTATTTGTTGCTGAATTCAATGAATCGAAAGCGTTGTATTGCAATTTTACGTTTACTTAATCCGGCCGGCTCAAAAGTGCACCGCAAGTTTGGCAATGTTCAACAATAAACAACGGACAGACAGATAGTTTTGATTTTGGAACGTGTGTCCAATCGATCATTCCATTCTTACCAACTGAGCGGAAATATAAAATATACCAAGAAAGATTCTTTTTTAAATCTTCATGACCATTCAGAACATGTTTTATCGGTCGTGATATATTAATATAATTACGTAGAAACAAAATGTAATATTTTTTACTTTTTAATTTATGTAACTCAATAAAACATTATTATTTATTCCCTATATATTTAAATCACGCGAGAAATAATACTAGACAAAACTAGTTACTTGAGAATTAAGTATTTTTAACTATATCAGAATATACGAATTTGGAAAAAATGTTAAAGACCGTATATTTTGACAGATTTTTTATTTACGCGGTTTAGGTTTTAGCTAAGACTCAAATTTTTACATCTTTGAATTTTAAAATTATTAAGTAGCTGCGGATTTTTAGTCCGTTTTAGTACGAGCATATGACCCAGCCACCGGAGTGATACATAATTTTTATTATAAAATATGTTAATATATAATGGAATCCATACATGCAGGTCTTAGCTCAATGATGTTTCCAATAAAAAAATGTTTCTTAAATTCGATACAGATAACTAAATAAGTATCTAAAGAAACTAAATTTCAATAACAGGATATCATAAACTGCCGCTGGGCTCAATCGTCGGCACTTTTATACCAACTATAAATTCAGAAGCGTCTTGCAAAGAACGAAACAAGATAATCTTTCACGGATAATCCAATCAAGAACGGATAAGCTATGATTTCCGGACCGCTTGTAAATGCACCAAATTCTGTACACCGTCTTGTTGATCTTTGAAGATTTTGTTTGAACAATTTTTAAAACGTCTTGTCGGCATTTCAAGTTTTCTTTTCTTTATAATTATTTAGGTATATTTATTTTATTTTTTTCCGAACTTTATACAGACTTGAATAGTGTTGTGTTGTTATCAACAACAAACAGCGATATAATCAATTGAATTGAAGACATTTTGAATACTACAAACGACTTATAATCAAGTTAATGAAAAATAATTCCGAAATTTTTATTAATTGATATATTATATATTATATTTCAATTCAAAATAATAAAAAAAATATCCTCAAGAAGGATCTATATGCGATTTATACAAACAGCATGTGGCATCTAAAATTTACATCTTTTCATATCTAATATGTTTTGTTATTTTTTAAATTATTTAAATTTTAACTTTAGAAAACAAGGGCTAACATCTAAATAAAAATGGTCACATAAATGAGCGTGAGTCTTTTTAATTATATTTTAAAATATCAGTATTGAAATATTGCCAATTTGTGCACAAAAATAGTCAAAATACTCTATAAGAAAGAATAGATAAGATTTAATACGACATCATTATAAAATAATTGATAGTTTAAAATAATATTCTAAATTCTTTGCGACCTTGTACTTATGTGTGAACATGTATCTTTTTCTTGTCTTAAATATCTTCAAAAAAATATATTAACCTGTGTACATACATATAATACATGGAATATCTGAAACGACAACATAATATAGTACTGATCTTTACGATTTATACGAAAATGCGAACTTATTTCAAATAGTCAAAATATTAAGACTTATTTAGTAATGACTACATCAGATTTATTGTGTGGTTTAACATAACTCATCGGAGAAAGTGACATCTGACAATTTGCTAGTACGTATTAAAAGAAACTGGCCAAAAAATAGCGGATACGATACAATCATCGATAATTATGGTGCGTCAAATTAGGAAACAACTAGACAAAATATTTACGGATAAAGAAAGCTGGAAGTAATTTACCTCAGGTATAATGTCTCCCCGGTAGCGTAGAGGTTAGCATGCGCGCCCAGCAATCCGAGGAATGCGGGCTCGATTCTTATACCTGTCAAATTTGAAAAAAATCCAAAAATGGATGTCCATTGGGTTGGGCGATTGTCGGAAAAACAGTTCTCGTAAAAAATAATCTGTCGAAACGTCTTCACATTGAAGATATCCATATATTTCACTTTTGGAGTGGATATCTTCACACTGTGTAGATCCATATGCTCCACTTTGGAATTGAATATAGTATAAAAAAATAAATATTATAAAAACATCCACAAAAATATTTTAAATATCTACTATGTATTATTTTCTTCATGAAATTTTTTTGGTTCCACAAATCACCTGTTTTACTACCCGGTTTTTCTTGGGATAGATCCAAACCCACTCTTCATTCAAATTAATTTATTCTTCATGTTGTTATAAAAAAAATATTTTAATGCTTGGGTACATTATTATTATTATATCATGTCCACTCCCAACATGAAGCATATGGATCTACACAGTGTGAAGATATTCGCTCTGAAAGAGGAGTATATGGATCTCCGCAATGTGAAGACGTCTTGACAAATTATTTTTCACGAGAATTGTTTGCAATACAAATACTCAACCCAATGGGCAAATCGATTCATTAATGTTCATCATCGATTATTATACTACTTATGTTGAAAATACCACAGTTAATATAAAAATAGCAGTCGGTATAACAAGTAAATATTTCATTTGGCTACTATTTACGATTTGAGAAGGATTCTAGTGACTGTCAGAAACACGTATTTTCTGTTTTATAATACAGATTATATACTATTGTTTTAGTCATTGGGAATTAAGTAACATTTCTAATAATGCAATAAATCGTCTCGCCGGTGAATTGTCAACGGTGAAAATTTCAAATACCAGTAGACGGATAACTACATATTCGGGAATTAAATGAATTAACATGTGTGTATTAGCTTATCATTATTCCCCTTATTTTATATTCATTCGTTTCATTTTTTTATTGGCCAAAGTTTTGTTATCAACAGTACGTGAGGGTTGCGCGTAGATAATCAGACAGCGTACACTCGCGATATAATAATTATATGAACTAAAAGAAATACTGGACTATATCTGTGAATATATTTTATGAAATTTAAAGCTTTATTGCAAATAAACATCATGATAATAACAAAAATAATCATAAAAAGTGAAATTGTGGCAACACCTCGATATCCCACAAAGAAGTTTACACGTTAAAATAATTTCAATTCAAATATTTATACTTTCGAATGCCGCTAGCAATTTATTAGCAAATGAGGAAAATATTATCTATGATTTATTTCCGTTCTGACAGTTAAATACATGCATATATATAGGGAAATATGCAATCCAAATGTAAATCATTGTATTTATTTTAACTATCTTATCCACAATATCTAGCATAGTGTTTTATAACAATCAATATAAGCCTCACAGTGAAATCGATTTGTTTATTCTGTTCTATTGGTATCTGAAAGTGAATTGTAGGTTTAAATATCATAATGTTTAAATCGTCAAAATTGCTTGCCTTTTCTTCGATTGTTAGAACTCCGGTGTCATGGAAGATCATCAATTACCATCCATAGGATGTACTTTGATAGTGTTTTGTTTGTAGTATAAATATTTCGATATGGTAATATAATAAATGAAATAAAAAAACAAAGATATTCTGATGACAGGACACAGAAGCATTGGATGTATATTTTATAATAAATATAAAAGAAATGAGCGAAAAGAAGAAACTGTATTGAAATTCGTTAGTCAGTTAGTTAGAAACGGTCAAAAAGGGACAACTTTTAAAGATAGGAGGAGAAAAATATTATTTTATAGCATACAATATGAATATATGTGTTTTTTATTGTATGATATTTAATATTATAAGAAATATAATATTAAATCTAAGATATTTAATTAGAAGTCTACAGAATCATTCCACTCGTTTCCGAATCGGCGCTTTCGTATTATACTATACCAATTCATTTATAGTTAAGTACGTCACGTACTTAATATCTGCTATATAAATTAGTATTGCTTATTAATTGTGATTTTTTTAAAGGGTACACAGATGTCAGCGCTACATATTGTAAATTTCAAACGAGTAAGATATAAAAAAAAACTTCAACAATTTTCATTTGGCTGTTCGAATCGATTATTGAAAAAAAACAATAAATAAAAATCATGATCAAGGATAGTTTCTTTACAGAATTTGTTATAAATCCTGCCCTGAAATGCGTTCCCCTTCTGCAATATAAAACGTTACAGGCATTACGGCGTACAACTCCCCGAGTACGGTCTTGTTTGCTTTTCAGATCTAACTTTCCTTCTCGCGTACTTTGTTAGCTACCTACCTACCTACCAGTTATTCCATGACGCGGTATGACAGCCCTATCTATTCTACAAAATTAATCTATGGATATACCCATAGATAATATAGTACATTATTATTACCGTCTCAAAATTTGAACTGAGGACAAGTAACGCCATCTGTCAATTTTGACTATTTTCACAGTTCGATCTGAAACATTTTATCTGCGCCTAGCACATTACCGCGGAAATAATTCACTGGTTTAAAAATATACAAATAACTTTGATTGGCATAACATACTTAAATAAGTAGACAAAAAATATCATTTAGCATACACATGATATTCCAAAACTGAAATAGACGGCTTATATAGTATACATATAAGGATTGTTTATGTTTATTTAACCCAATTATTAATATTGTTGTAAATTTATTAATTTAAGAAAACCACCCAGTAAACGTACACAAATACAAATCTAATACATTTTATTAAGACACTGCCTTACGTATGTAACATGCGACATAACTTTAATTATAAAGGAAAACCAAATATATTGAAATACCTGGGTAAATAAAGGATTATTCACCAAATTTTGATGTTTCTATGTATGTCTTTATATCGACTGCAGAAAGAAAAAAGGACGTAACGTACAAAGGGAAAAAATTACAAGTGGCACTAATTCAGCAATTTCAGCTACATTTTTTTAACAGAATGCATATTAAGTTGTATACATTGTGCTTATCGAAAAAAAGTTATTCTCCTCCTGGAAAATTTAACAAATATTTGATACGTGTTGTAAACTTATAGCCATCAATATAACATTTAGTCTGTTTTAATTTTTTGAAGAACCTGAAACAAACACATTGTAATATAAATATAATGTTTGTTCTACAGTTCAAACGTCAGATTTATTGCACTCTTTGATACAAATAGTACAATAGATACAATATGCAGATCAATTTCGTAGAAAACAATATTCTAACTTCTAACATAGACCAGTGTTGTCAGTCACTTTGCATTAAGCACCTGACCATTGCTAACAAGAAACTACTGCATTCAGTACAGTTCTACGTAACAGTGGCAAGTTCAAACAACCGGAGGCCGAATCTTAGACAATGGCTTGTCCCCGTGACAATCGCATAGAGTTTCTATGCCCCAATTAGTTGCACACCTGTACTGTATACGCGTCGCTTTGTTTCTCAGTTTCACGGAGAATTATTGTCCCCTGGGTGCTCTCCCGGAGACAATAGAAGGCTAAATCGAATTATTGCACTCGCCAATAATTTTATGAGGATTTGATAGATTATAGTAATGAGCGGATTTACCTAAATACGCATCAGGTGCTTCACAATTGAAGAAGGCTCCTAATTGAAGAGGAGCGGGCTTCAACAAATTCTAACCTTATATAATAAACTACTAATACCAAAGATAGCGCGAGTCTTAAAAAAAACGAGAAATCACAAAGCCTGGATGGAAGAGAAATATCTAAAAAATTGAGTTCTAAAAAACGATTTCATTTGAGGCATGGGGGCCTCATAATTGAATGGCGCCTGGGGTCTTTCAAATACTAAATTTGCCACCGGTCCCAACGTGTGAATTGATAACAGAAAGATATATCAACGTGTATTAGATTTGTATCAAATACAAGTTGGAATCGTAACAATTAAAATAGTATATTTATGAGAGCATTAATATAAGCTTCACGCCATCAAGCAAACAATACATATTAAATTACACATATTATTTTGAACTTCTCATATTCAGGTGTTCTTAAATATAATATATTACGAGTACATAATCATTGGTTAATTGTGAAGTGGGAAAAGGACTCTATGATTAACGAGCCATTTTCACATAAGTTACGTCTTTAACCATAGAAGATTAAGTAACGAAATTATTATATTTTATTCTTTAGGCAATATTTCGGAAGTGTGAACAATAAACAGATTATAAGCCACATTATAAACGTCAAGCCGCATTGATGAGTGGTGCTTTGCATGGGCTGCGAAAAACAACGCAGAGGATATATTTTTTTCATTTTAGCATAGTATGAATTGACGTTTAAGCCAATTTATATCTTAACATTTACGTTAATTCTACTTTTTACTATATATAATGTTAAGTAAAAATGGGTGCCTAATATTAAGTCAATTAAATCAATCAACCGACCAGTTTCATTCAAAACTGTACTACTTAATAGTGTCAACACTTTTTATATCATTTGTATAAAATTAGGTCTATCTTTTTTACCAAGACACGTCTTGACAGATTATTTTTAACAAGAATTGGTTGTCAGATAACTACTCAACCCAATGGGCATTCAGTCCTACATTTCTAGATGTTTTTAAATTTAACAGGTGATGGAATCAAATCAGAATTCTCCGAATACAAGATACGCACGCTATCTATCTATCTTACACACAAAAACTTTTTCTATAAAATTAATAAACAAGAAATTTTAAAACATTTCTGATTAATTGTATGTACATATTATCTTTGACGGAAAGTCCTTTTTTAAATAAAAGCATTAATACGAATAATATCATTTATTTTATGTATGAGAAAAAATAAAATATACACAATTATATATGCGCGACAGTTTATATAATATAAAATATGAAACTCTTGTCTGTTCATAATATCGCTTAAATATTACATCTCCCCTCAAAAGGCATTATCTTTAGAACCCTAAATCTTCCGGAATATCGAATTACATTACCTCCGACGTGAAGCTCTCTGGATAGAATGAGCCGGAGCTTTTACAGGGCAGTATCGGCGGGAAAGTGGAGCGAAGGGCGCCAAAGCTATGGGGCGTGGATTCGTAGCCTTTGGCCAATCAGCGAGGGGCATTCCACCCTTCCGGCGGGCAGAAAACGGGTCGCTTTTCGTACCCGGATATGGCGATATCCAAGAGGAATAAACATATCGGAGTTATTTTTGAATTTGAATCTAAGAGATTTTATCGATTTGCATATTTTAGAGCCGTGCCTTAGGATGTTATTTCATAAGAATCTATTTGTATGCAATACTCTCGTAAATCAGCGTGTTAGTTCTGTGTAATGTGCATTTGTTTATTAAAATACTTTTTACGAATATCGGTTCGAATAACTTACTAGACATAGACAAAAAAGCATGTAACCCTCAGTTTTATCAAAATAACTTTTTTCTATAATCACAATGAATACAATTCAATACATATCGTATCAAATGGATGTAAACCAAAATAGCTAAATAAATGTACAAAGTATTTAGTTTTTACGCTTGAAAAAAGGATGGACTGTCAAATTTGCGTCCAGAAAAAGAGACTTCCACGACATCAATTTTATTTTCTTAAATAACTTATTAAATTAATATCGGATTGGTTCAAAATATAATTCAACAACCGTTTTAATTAACGTGCACTTCAATGTATATTTAATATTTTGAATTTTGGTCCAAAATTATAAGATAGACGTTTTTGTGCTTCCTGTACATTTTTTTTTGTGGGTTTCGTCCTTTTTTCTGATACTGTCGATATACAATAGCAATTAAAGTGTATAGCGGTATCAGAAAACTATTGAAGCAGAATTTTAAACATTCAAAGACACGCATGCTATCATGCGCCTCAGTTCACTTATTTTTTAATTCTTTTTCTTAATTGATTAGTATCAGATAGTTTTTCAGGATTTCCACTCGTCTGAAATAAAATCTGAGAGTTTCTCTGGGCTTCCACGACACAATTTTTTACCAATTTACAACATCGCTGCATGAATTTCAACAATTCACAGACTTGACCATCAAACGCACAAAGTCAACCCCCTTCAACAATGATCGATGTAAGCATATAATTACCAAACATATTATTGGATATCTTCAGTATAAATAAGATGAATCCTCTGAGGTCATACCAGCATCAGTTAGGTCCGTATGATCTTGTCTTATTCTTCATATACTGTACTCTCTTTCAAGGCCGCGCCGTGCTAATAATGGCCACATTGTGCACCGCACATGAGCGTTTGAATATAATGGGTGCCTTTTTAAAAGAACTATGAAATAACTTGGGCAGTATTTTTTAATACCATGATATTTGTATAATTAAAACAAATATACTATAAAAATAATAAATACATATAAACTATTTAGAAAAGGGTTAGAATGTTGTCTTTTTATTCTTCTTACACCATGTTCGCTCTCAACGTGTACCATATGGATCTACACAATGTAAAGATATCCACCCTGAAAGAGGAGTATATGGATCTCAGCAATGTGAAGACATCTTGACAGATTATTTTTCACGAG
>JAGVSQ010004849.1:0-12834 GCA_022683975.1 Rhyacophila evoluta | reverse complement strand
TATATACAATTAAAAAAAAAAATTTAACATATCCATAGAAATAATATTTAAAATAAAATTTAACTCTTTAGAAAAAGCACAAAATTATTATTTATATTTAAATATCTAAGATTTATGATTCAATCGTAAAAAAAAATACAGAATCAAATGACTTTATTAATTTTTAGCGTTACGTATTTTTATACTATGGTATTATAATAATCAAAAGAGTTTGAGAATTGTAAATATTCTAAGTAAAATTTATAAAACATATTTTTCTACATAAAAATTATACTTATATAATATTGCATCGCATTAATAATTAGTATTAGCCTTAAGCGATAAGAAAATTTTCGGCAATAATCAGTGTGGATGTCAAAACTATATAATATTAATAAAGATATTTAGCAGTTTTTTTTACAAAAAAAAAGATCGTAAAAGGAAAATACCATAAAAATATTTTATTTATTTCAGAGTTTCATTTATAATAATAAAAAAGCTAAAAAAACGGGCGAGACAAGAAGTCGTCTCTACTTAAATTGATTGCTTTCTCTTCGTTTTCATTTTTCGTCCTAACCTACATTAATCTTTGGCTCTTTCCTCCTGAAATGTTTAACGTTGTAGTATATCGTGACCGGCGAGCATTATAAAATAAAACGCCCTGTACAACGGGAAAGAATGCCTAAATTTCTATTCTGTTTCAGGTTCTTTGTTTGCCAAAAAATGTGACGTAAGATTCTCGATTCTCGGAATGTGTGTAGACAAAATTGTTGGTTAAAACTCCATCGGGGATGCTCAATGAAAATGTTTTACATTGCATAACTGAACGTTTCTTTTGGAACACAGTGTTATATCATAGAATAATATTAAGATATCACATTAAAAATGCTTAATATATTATAAATAGAATAATTTGATTATTTAGACGTTAAATATGTATTTTTAATTCAAGCCGGTTTCATATAATAACGGATTTAACTTCTTTGTCAAGTAAAGAATACTTTAATTTGATAAATTCGTAAAAAAAACTTAATTATTTTTAGACAAAAGTAAAAAATATGTTGTGAAATTTTTTTCTAATCAGAAGAATCCATTTTTTTGATCTAATTGTAAATTGCATGTATCAATTCTATGTGTCATTAAACTAGGTTTAAAAAAAAATAGCTAGCCCATATAGTTTACCAGCTAAATTATGTTAAAATAAGCATTTTAAAGGTAAAAATTTCGCGAAATTAAGCATAAGTATATGTCTTCCTAAGAATTTTTTTTTAAAATATACGAATGTATATTATTTTTGATTTGTTTTTCACGTTAGTAATTAAATTTTTACAGTATGTTTTTTCTGTCATAAAAAATACGTGAAGTGAAAAAACAAAGTACACTGAGCTATAATTTATAATATCGATGGCTTGGTGCATGTATCTGTTTTTGTAGAGAAATTTTAAATCATTATATCAGAATTTTTTCCCGTATGCCAAAAGGTTAGCGAGGGCGATTTGGAGTGCTGGAGTTTGCGGATTTGACTCCCAAAGTTAATGGAATTTAAAAAATGTAGAACTGAATTTTCAATGGGTTGGGAAATTGGCTACAACACTGATAACCAACTCTCGTAAAAGAATTATCATTATGAGTTTTGGGCGATACAATAATTCATATACTTTATTTCTGGAGTGTTCACCTTTACAATGTTGAGATTTATCGTTAGAATTAAAGTTTATTTAAAATAAGAATTACTAACATGATTGAAAACAACATTTATATTCATATTGAACACTTAATTGACATATCTATCTAATTATCTTATCAAATACATTTAAAAGATATAAAAATATCAAACCCAATACTTTCATTTGCACTTTTTTACATTAGTATATCGATTTATAAATATACAAACATAAAAATTAATAATGCCGTATAAATTGAAAATTTCATTTAAATTATACCATAAAATATGAGAGATTTATAAGAGACCCAGTCGCCACGTAATTTGCTCATATTGATACGAGCGAATATACGAAATATCCAAATGAAAATATGTTTTTTTTTTATTCAGCGAGTTGAATAATTTTTCTTTTATGAAAATTAATGAGGCGTTAACGAGACGATTTTCCAAATTTTCGAAGCGATTGTAATATACGATATTTGTACGGGTATATTAAAATAAAAGGCACCTACTTTTAATTTACATGTGCATATATTCATACTCGCAAAAGTATTTTTTTATGGATTGAAGACGATTTTTTTTATAATTTGCTGTTTTCTGATGAAAAGTAAAAAAAAATATTTATACTTTCTCCTCAGATTAATATAATTCCCTTATTTAATTCCGAAATTGAATTTAATAAATAAATACGTGTACATGTTATTATAGTCTCCTTGGTAGCTAAGAGGTCAGCGTGCAGGTTTCAGAGCCGTAGATTACGACGTTAAGTTACACAGCTACAACAATTTTAAAACTGTAAACACACAGAACTGGATGCTTGAAAAAATTAATACTTGGCTAACAAGCAGCTTTATTTTTAATAGATCTGAATAGAATATATTTAATATAATAGATTTTATATATTTTTAGAATAGGAATATTTTGTTTCCCAGTGTAGGTCTCAGATCCGAATAAATTTTCTTCTGACATTTTTTTGTTATACTTGAATAACTTATTATTATCATTAAATTAATACGGGACGTGCATGTCGGCATGGTGCAAAAAAATGGTACTGTTAAGTTGTTTTTGGCTAAAAGTGGGCCTATTATATTTGTATTTTAAGCCATGAAATTTTGCGAAGTTTCTAGAAAAGAAGCTTTGACCAATACATTTAAAAGTCATATATTGGGAGATTAAAAATAATATTCGCAAAAATGTCAAATAAAACTGAGAATTTTAGAAGCACGTGTTTGTAGAACTGTCGTTAATTTGTTTTTGTCAATAAAAAGCTGATAAAGTTGTTCGTATAACGATCAAACAAATCAGATAAGCTGTTTCTACATTAAATCAAGGTATTAAAACCATCGCGAATTGCCGTTTTTGACGTTTACTATGCAAACATATAAAAATTATCCAAGTTATAACAGATACTTTGCGTTTCCAGAGCCGTATTTTACGGCGTTTATACTTCGTTTCTATAGTGCCATATTTTACAGCACTTGAGCGAATTTGGTTATAAAATATCGCTATGCTTTTCCAGTAAACACCGCCACCTCCTCATACACGCCGAAAGAGCTTTATGTTGATATTAGTTACATCAGAAGAAGAAAGTTATAATTGAATTTGACCAAAGGTAAATAAATATTTGCGGAAAAATTTAATTTATTCGCGAAGTAGATTATTTGATAACGTGCTTAAAAGCAAAGTTTTGACACGTCATGAAAAGCCTTCGATCCAAATAAAACTTTGTTTTATAATAAATGTGAGAAACAAATTTATACATTTTATAAACATAGTTTTTTTTAAATATTCGTTTTCACCAATCATATGTTTTACCTTGCTCCGAAAATTAGTTTTCTCAGTGTGAAAAACTTGTCCTATTATTTATTAAAAGAGTTAGCCAGCCGATTTATTTACTCAGTTTTGTCAAAATTTTACTAAACATATTTTTATCTTACCTCTCAGTCTTTTGATATATTGTTGCTGTATTTAAAATGCTATATTTCATATGATATATATTATTAGAGATTGAATATTTTGTTAAAGTGTAATATTATAATAAAGCAAATTAAGAACGTTACAAAAATACACATATACACGAATGTAGACCAATCAGCAGTTTCATAGCAAGTGAAGCTTTCATCTTTTCAATAATCCTTTCTACCACTTCCGTAGCCTTTTCATTACCTTCTACATCAAGTGCATCTGCATTTTTGAGATTTGGAACAGCTGATATATATAAAAAATATCATTTCACAATATATAATCGACCTTAATATAGTTCGAATAAAGTTATATATTATTAAGTATGATATAATATGAAAAGTGTTACTAAGTAAGTTTTTTTCCTTGGCTTTTAAGCTAAATTTTCTCTTCACCTACGTGTTGTATTTAGCTACGTAAATTAAAAGCATCTTTTATTTTTTATCAGTAATTCATGTGATGTAAAAAAACACAATTTATCTCCTCAATTTAAAATAAAATAAAATTCATTAGTGTCATAGAACATAAAAAAACAAATAAATCAGTAATTGAGGGAGACTGTAATTATATCTAAATATATTTCTTTAAATCGATTATTTATATAAAAAAACTGTTAAGGCTTTGATGTATTCAGCAAAACAAATAAGTAGCATTTTAATATGATGAACAGTTTAATACTAAAATTAAACAATTTTACTAAGAGATTGACCTTGGCTTACAATGAAGTAGATATTTTTTAAGCCAGGAAAATGTAAAAAAATGTAGATTGTGGAATTAACAAACATGAAAAACGTCATGTAATAAAAATTTATTGTCATTGCTACGCCGTAGGCTTGTCGTAGATGGTCTACGAATTTCTCACAAGGAATCGTAGATTCGTTAGACAACTTACAGGTGAACTCTTTTACACGATTTTTGTTGAGTAATTTAATTATAGATCTGCTGCCAATTTTTCAATTAGAAAAGCCATCAGAGAAATGAAAAATATGTGAATGAATGTGTTGTTTAATTCTTTTAAAAGTTCTTCGAGATAAATAATATATTCAATCATATGTTTGTGCTTAAATTATCATACTATTAAGTAGATTAAGTATTGGTGTTTATGTACAGTCTGAATTGTTTTCTATTAGGGTCACGAGTTCAAAACAGGTTATTGCGTAAAAATCATACGAATTTTCACACGGACTGTGTAAAAGAAAAAGCATATAACTCGCAAAGAAGAAAATTTTATAAGAGACAGAAATAACGTATATTTAATGATTTAGGGTAAAAGTCAAAATATTAAGCAGTACGACCTTGAAGTCAGCGATGATTAAAGCTAATGTTTTATTTACCCAATCCAATATTAATTTAGCAGTTATTAATAATAAAACAATAAAATGAATGTGGAGGAAGTTCTTTTTTTATGGTCGAAAATTTCACAAGCCATTCTTTTCTTAAAATTAAAAGCTAAATTTAGATATTCATTTGGTACTTAAAGTTTACATCTTATTGATAGAGCGTGTATTAAATTGTATATATTTTGATTATGAAAAAAAGCTATTTTAAGTATGATTTTTTAAAAGCTAAACCCTCCATATTGAGCCTTGAAAGGCTAAAAAGAAGCCTCTTTAATCGTTTTAAAATGCTACGACTTTGTAATTTAGTTATTATTTATACACATCAAGTTGCAATGGCCGACCTGACTGAAGCAACTATTTTCTTTTAAACGACATAAATGAATATAAAGTATATGTTTGAATTATGCATTTGCCACTAGCTTAGCTAAATTGACTTAATTAAGCTTTCAAATTTTTAACCAAATACAGTAGTTTCTCTTCCAAGCTTTGTCAGATTAGTCTTATAGAATTTCCCAGACAAAACAGTATGTATTGTAAGCCTTATTATTACAAAATAGTTCTTTAAATAGATACATTTTTCTAGCATGTCATGTGATTTGGCCATTATGTAAATATGGCCGACAATCAATGATTTGAATATGGAACGCGTTCTACTCTACGCTTGCAAAACTGGCAACGTTTTTGGTCTTGTTTTTAGCACACTAGTAATGGTTGAAGTTTATGCTTGCCAACTAGGATATATATGAAAGCTGACACATATAATGTACACACTTTAAGTTCGCAGATGTTTGAAACTTGAGGCCTTTAATGTATCTACTATTAATTGTTTCAAGGTAGCAAATGAAATGGCAGTTACTTCAAAAATATGTTAACGCTTATAACTTTTATTGTTATATCTTATTACAAACAGAACCATATTTAATGAAGACATTTTTTAGGGATCATTTAATATATAATTCAGTCAACTGCAATTGACCAATATTTTTTTTTGCATTATGAATGTGAAGTGAAGCATATGGAAACCACATGCCACCACCAAATACTCCAGTCACATGCCAACATTTCTACCGCCAAATACATTCTGTACATATTATTTAGCGTACTTCCAAGTCACAGTTTTAAGAAAATAAAAATCTTGTACTTAGTACGTATATCAATGAATAAAGAATTTTGATTTTTTTCTCTTACACACTAAGATATGTTTTATAAAAATGAAAACATTTTTTAGGTTTGCTTATTATTTAAACTATAAACAATTATAATTTACTAGTTTCTCTATGTGAAATATATATTAACACAACAAAAACCATAATGCTACATCAATTACACCAAAACATACAGCTAAAAAGTCACTCAAAATTTTAATTAAGTTAGAAAAAATAATTAAAAGAAACATTTCAAGGTCGAACAATTAAGCGGCTACTTTTATTATTTTATATTCCAGGATAGTAGTATTGCGTGGGAAACTAAATGGGGTACAGTTTTCTGTTTTTTTTTTTAACAGAAGAACTATTTAATATGATTCTTTTTTTAAATTAGTTAACAAAAATCCGAATTAAATATGCAAAGGAAAACTATTTTTAATAAGCAAAATGATGATATAATATTTAAACCTTGAAATACGTACTGTAAAGATAAAATCAAAATGACATCGTTATTTATTTTCAGAATATTAGATCGATAGCTTTTATGGTTCTATGTGATAATAAGGGTTTGATATTTATGTGTTTTGTTAATTAGGAAGTACTTTAGCAATGATAGTTATTGCTGATGATGGAGTCAGAGTATAGAAATAGATATGAAATAAAGATTGCGTTCCACAGCTCGATATAAATTACCCACGTGCACGCTACTTGCAATTATTTATAGAATTCATGAAAACTTTTGTGTTAGGTCTTTGATAAAAATCGATGAATTTCAAAGTTACCTTTCTACAATGTCACCCTTAAAAATAGTTTGATAATGTAAATACGAATGCATTGAAAAATATACAGTGAAGCTATTCAAAACCATAATATTACAATTATTTATGAAATATTGATTTACTTAATGCACAGGGTGATCAAAGTGTATTTATAAAAATATTATTTGTATGTAGTTGTGCAATTAGAGGTTGCAAATAAATACATTTGTAGTTAGACGATTCTGTTTTTAGTTCTTGCTGTAAATAAAAAGTGTCTTTTAATGCTCCCCAAATACTCGCGAACTTCTAAGATTTTCATTTTTTCAGCTCATGTAATATGCAATTATTCATTTCTTCTATAAGAAGCCTTGTAGATCTCCTAAATCCGAACCCAAATATTTTTGAACTCACTATCTCCCTCTTGAAAGGCTTCAGCGCCCACCGGGAGCGGTATTACCCCCTTCAGGAACCTATGCTCTAGATCTTCACATATTTAATAGCTAAATGGATGATATATTTTAAATGAGTATACTTTTTGTCGTAAAAAAAATCTGCCAAGACGTCTTCACATTGCGGAGATTCATATACTCCACCTTCGGAGTAGATATCTTCACACTGTGTAGATTCATATGGTACACTTTGGGAGCGAACATGGTAAAAGAAGAAGAATAATACTTTAGATCTACATCTATTGGCATTATTTACAAAACATATTCAACGTACAGATTAAGTTTGTTTGAATGTGATAAATAAAATACTCTTTACTTAACAAATGTTTACGAGAATAGAAAACGATTAAATATTATCTTATTTTTAAGGGTATATCTATAATAAGAGAACGTAAAATGACCTTCAAGGTCTCAAATGAATAATGATAGAGTTAGTTACAAATTATCAAACGTTTATTAAAGGTGCTATGGAATTTTTATGCTTCTCGTAAGTCATTGAGCTCTTAATTGTAGCCCCAAAAAACTCGTATCAAAGACGACTATATGAACTTTGATTTAACTTTTAAATTTTGATGATATGAAGCACCTAGTATCATTTACAAATAACACTTATTACTTAATTCATCGATGATTGGTATTATAATATTTTTTAATCGCTATGTAATGATAAAAATTAACAATGCATTCAACAAGAGGTTGAAAATTGAATAAATAATATTGTAAAATGACTTATGTAGTAAAATTCAAAATATAATGAAAATATTTTCAAATTTTTTTGATATTTAATATTTCCATTATAACAATCAAATGTTATTCATAGTTCGCATTAAATTTTTGAAATTAAAAATACTCTAATGTAGCTGTAACACATCTGGATTGTATTGAGATGTAGTGCCAAGATATTTAAGTCTACCGTCTTTATTACTTAAAACTTTCCGTATAATATTTGAATTAAAAAAATCATCTTATACATGTATGAAGGTTTTTATTTTTATAGCCGACCTCATACATTGTACTTTATTGTACATTACACGATCTATGGTATAAGCTACAGAGCAAGATATATGATAATGGCCTCTACGAATGAATACAAAAAACGATATAACAAAAAAATTAGTTATTATTAACGTAATAATTGTGACAATTTAGATCGTCTGATAAAAAGAAATGAAAGAAATGTATCAAATCATTTCTTATGTTTAAATCACTCATGCAAAAGAAAAGCTTTTTAAAGTACTATATTATTTATCAAAGAATTTTACTTGATGTCAATGATGTATTCTTATCATTAAAATGATGGACGTGCTTAGTGAGTAATTTAAACCCAATGACATTTTTAATGATTTTCAAACATACACACTGTTTTTCCTCATTATTATTGTGATGTATTTCTAAACGATCCAGTTGGTCAAAAATCTTCTTGTAATGTTACTCTAGTGGCGCATATTGCGGATGCCTCATGAACGTCTTAATTTGACCTGACTATTTTCTAAGCCGAGTGCTGCTCGGCGTTTTGAAAGGCCGCTAAATACTAGTAGCTACAACATGTATTCAGCAATGTTACGAAATGCGGGTATGACCTGTGAAATTGCAAGAATACTGATGGCCTAAAAGGCGTCGTTAATGTGCTCCACTTAGGAATTAGATATGGAAAAAAGAAGAATAAGTAATAGCATTCCAAAATAATGGCTTATTGCAAAACTTCAGTTTATTCAATTCTATATTTTCTTAAATATCTCAAAACTAGTAAATTTTCAGTAATATGTATATGTGCTTCCAAATGTAAAAATTAATTATTACTCTGTATACATTGAGTTTGTAATAACTGTTATACTGAAAGGTTTTCAAAAAAAGAACATATATATTCATGAACATACAAAACTTAACGTTTAAATGTTAATGTAAATTATGTACTTTGTTTCTTGTTAATATGTATCAACTGTTTAAAAAAATCATGAAACTACATATACGTGCGTGGTAACAAAGAATACGGTAAACCCAAGAGTTTTCAACGATCCTTTACAATTTTGATCTTTTTTCGCAGACTTTTTACAGACAAGAATCTTCCGTGTATCCCCTTTATGGATTTAGTAACATTTTTTGCCGGTATTTTTTCGAGAAATTATTCATTCTAGAGGTTTAGATAATAAATAATCAGCATTAATAAAGTTTTTATGGAGTTTTATATCAGCTATGATGTACTAGCATCGTAACGTTTTCGGTAATAAGTCGATTTTTTATTCTTTAGTATACGTTGTAGGTTAACTGACCTCTTTAAATGCGTGTTTTTGCGAGACCTTCGGCAAAATTACAAACGGTCGCCTGTTTTCACAGAGGATTTATATTAAGCTACCTACAGATATGCTAATCCGGTCGGATTAGAGTAAATGAAACTGTTATTAATTAATCTTAGAAGCAATTTTAAATTATTAACCGTTAGGAAATATACGTTTAATATAATTGTATTTTTATCGATAAAACGTGAACTCTTTTTTAAGCTTAGACCTTTGAAAATGTAATTATTAGCCCTCGTTTCTAAGCTAAAACATTGTTATGACGATTTTTTCTTTTTTTAGATAATATAGATTTAATTATGTCTGCTCTGAAATGGTGGTGTATTGATCAATGTGAATAAATTCCTGTCTTGAAAGTTTATTTTATTCAGGAGCAATACTTAGTCCATGTGGCATCCAAACTTATATATTTTTATTTCTATCATAGAACGCATAATTTACGTTTTTTTTAAATCATGCTTTATATTATATAGAAGAAATTTGAAAATAAAATATTTTTCTACCCATCATTAGAACGTCTTCTATTCAGTTTTTTTTAGATATAAAAAATAATTAGAATTGTATATGTAATGTAATTACCTAGATTAGTTACCGTTCAGAAATGTGCCATAGTATCAGGTATAGACAAAAGCTTTCACTAAATTAATGGTGTATTGAAATTTTAACTTCATGTTATTTTTTATAAAGAATTGTACCAGCAGCACGGCTGTGGAACTGCATTGCAATTAACTATAAGAATGACATTATAGTATATATTTTAAAGATTTCATTTTTTATAACGAAAATTTGATTACTTTATAAAGTAGAACGAGAAAGAGAAATGTTAAATATTCAAAAAAGCTGTTTGAGCTTTCGCAAGTTTAAGTATATATATGATTTAAACAATGTTATTTTGTAAAGCGAAATGAATGAATCAGCATTTTTGGTAATTGTATAGCATATTAACCCTTAATGATCATTTAAAAAGAACCAACAGGGGAAGAGAAATGTAAACATAATGAGTATATTTGTCGGTTTTTTTTTCCATTTAAAATGGGTAAGAATTCTCATTTTCTCTCTACCGAGAAAATCAAGGATCATTCAATTTACATGTGTGATACAAATTTTAAGTTTTTTATAATAATAATCAGAACATTTATATTTCATACAGTTTATTATTTTGGTCAAAATTTATAATGATCGGATAATATTAGCTAAGCTTCATTATCACGAGTAATAAATCGATATAAATAAAAAAAAGTATAAATTAATATATCTATTACATAATAATGATGTAATATAGAAATATAGCTATGATATTTAACTTGGTTATATTTTCCGGTAATCTAGAGATTAGTGTACGTTTTTTGGAGCCAAAAGTTGCGAATTTGATTTCCATAGTTGTTGGATTTAATAAATATAAAAAATGCTGGACTCGATATTTTGATGACCAATTAAGTATACCAATTTCCACAATGTGAAGATATGTTTTGATAGATTCATTTGAAACGATAAAATGTCAGGTAATTGCTCAACCTTAGAGGCAACCAGTTCTGCAGCAAAAAAATAGCTGATGTGAGAATCAGCCCCAAAGTGCGCACGCCAGTGATTTAGCTATTTAGAAGATTATTTTATAACTTGCACAAAATTGTATTAAATAATGAGGTTAACACAAAACTTAAGCATGGTTTTGTTTATTAAATCAGTTAGGTAACAAGAATTGATACATAACTAAAATTTAGTATATCAATAAAATATTATTTTATCCAATGAACTTACATTAAAAGAAAAACACGCTTGGCCACTGTACGTCAATTTGTATCGAGCATCCCAATTACTATTCATGGTTGCGTTAATATAAACATCATATGTGTAATTATTGACAAAGCTAAGTGATTCCTAAAAATAATGTTTGATAATTTAATTCAACTATATATTATAAAATAATGGTCTGTTTAATACCAAAAAACACAAAACACTTATGAAAAATAATTCTACCGAAAATCAAAACTTGTATTTCAATTTTATAACAATAAATTAATGGTAAGCATTTTACCTTAGGTTATTTAGTATTTATTATTGAAATATATTTAATTATGGTTTTTTTTACTAATTAGTGCTTCGTATAAATAGGAAAATTATTATAAACTTATCAAAATACCGTGTTATAGTTTCGTGCAATCGAAATAAATGCTGAAACTTTGGCAACATGGGTGACCTGAATGATGTCACAGTTCTTTGAAATTTTTACGAGCTTTCGTGGACAAATAACTTTGTCTTATCAAGTTGGTGTCACTCCTACTACACATATCCAGGTTGATAAAGAAAAACTGTAATAGGATTGTTTGACATAAAAATTTGTTCTGACATATTAAATAATTGTCCAAAGTTTTCTGTTAATGGAATGTAATCGCTTATTACTTTTTTATATTAATTAAGAAAGATTAATTATCTTTGATATAAACCCTGCCTTTACTGTAATAATATACTGTGGCACAACGAAAGTTAAGTGCTATTTAAATTTTAAGAACTGTAGATGAATATAAAATTACTTTTAAGCTCTTCTTTATATTATAATATACAGTTTAAGCTTGCCAATAAATACTATTTGCAATTAAATTTGATATTTATAATCAACGTTAAAAATAGTTCCGAATATTGAATTCATTTACCATAGTAATAGTTGATAATTGGCTTATTTTCTATAGGAAATGCTAGATAAAAATGAATACAAAAAAATCTTTATCTTGGTCTCTTTACGGATATTAAACCAATGATATATCAATAATGCACCACTTTATGGATGATTCAAAGATAGTTTGATAGATAAGACGTACGTTTGATAGCTGCATAAAAATGTCAACGTATTTAAATACAAATATGTGTACATTAATAATCGATACTAATGAAATATTATCTGTTAATATATATTGACATGGTAGAGATCGTCATGTGATACGGTGATCATCCAGGGATCCAAATGGCCGGTGTGATAACCTGGCAGACCATCAGGTCAGATGTATTCTCCGAAGTTCAAAGATGCTGGCACAATCTTCAAGCATGTAAAGTGACTTATAAAATATATGAATTTTATTCATTCCATATACGTTTCAAGCATAAAACGGGTATAAAAAAATGAAGAATATATTTATTCATATTGTATTTACGATAAACTTTTATTATATATATTAAACGAACAAAATGATTATTATTTTAAATTCTAAATTATTTAAAACTGGTAAACTTCCGTATGTGAGATCACTGT
>JAGVSQ010004848.1:0-18649 GCA_022683975.1 Rhyacophila evoluta | reverse complement strand
TGTAATATCGGTGAAATTCTGTTTGCAACGCTTCCAAATGAGCTGATATATCAGTCTTCATATCTTCGTCCAGTTCTTGATTTTTAATTATTTATTTTAGTAATTAGATTAAAATATCCGGACACTTTATGCCCCCCCTAAGATTTCTCTACGCCCCCCGGGGGGGCACGCCCCACCGGTTGGGAAGTCCTGGTTTAGATAGAAGCGAGTATTCTAAAAATCGACACAGACTTTGCGCAACCTGTCTTTTTAGCAGTGCTTGTTTCATTATCATTTTTGCAGTGATTTTAAGCAATGTAGTGAACAAAATATGTGTAAATTATTTTGTAAAGGTTACTCCATTTCTTAAATGATTATCATCATGGTAGCATGGAAGAAGCCTTGGTTTCCTCTAGCACACTTCTTCCATATTTCTAATTTTGCCCGTATCCGGCAATAATATCTCATTGATTATTTTCCTTTTTAACCATTGAATTTTAATCTCCCTTAACCATTTCAATGCTGAAGTCAGTTTATCTAATGTAATCATGTCTCAGCGTGTATGAACTCAGCAGAAAAAGAAAAAGGTGATTAAAGTCTCTGAGTGAATTCAATGTATCATTCTTGCACTGTATGTATTGGGCCAGTTACATAGCTACCGTGAAGCAGCTGGAGCAAATTACTCTAGGCGCATAAATCACAGGGGCGCAAAATTAAAATCAACTAATAAACTCTAAGCAACGCATTGATGAAATAATATTCAGACTGAAGATACACTAAGCGGGCGAAACAAAAAAGAAATTATAATTTTGTGAAGATAGAATTTACATCACACGACTTCATTTGTTGATCAAATATTATATCGAGCAGTTTTCAGCAAAATATCGTAGGCGTTTCGTAGGGTTTTTTTTTTAATCAAATCAATTCAAAGTATATATCCGCATGGATTGGTAAGAGATCGTAAGGAATGCAGCAGCTGAAGTCATCATTTTTCATTTTATCATATGGTTTATCTTTTAAATTTAGTAGCAAAACATCGTAAGTGTCATAGTTTTACCCTTACGATCATTTGCCGAAAACGGCTCGATATCTAAAAATTGCATATTTTTGACATTCATGATAACTTTAATAACGAATTAATCACGTAACTCGAGTACTAAATATTAGATAATAAAAAAATATGAATATTATTGATAGAAATCATATTTTACCAGATAGGGCGCACTGATTTTACTTGCTCCAGGGTGCTGAATATTTATCTACGCCACTATTGGGCCAATTATAGATGCTGAATTGTGATGAATAAGTTTACAAATTTTAAATATAGTAAACCGGTTATTATGATACTGATAATTAAAAACCTGTGTGAATAGTACCATTAAATAGTCGATTAGGATATCAGTATATCAATCTTGAACAGTGGATCTGTTACCTTGTTTTAGGTGATGCATGTCGGCACGTAACAGCGTTGCATTGCCAAGATGGAGGTGCCTCCACGCCCTCCGCCTTCTGCAGCTCTCTTCCGGGAGATCCATAAGAATGCATGGCTCAAAAGACTACCGCCGTTGGCTGGAGACTCTGGCAAGCTGCTTGTGGTGGGCCAGAAGGTATTTATTCAATACTGAAGTTGTTTTTAATGTTCAGTGTTCAGTAATGGGCAGTGTTCCCTCTAAGCTGTGCGCGTGCGTGTGTGAAAAAAGATTTTAACCATAGCGCACATGAAAAATAATCACATGCACGATTGAAGGTTTCTCAATCTGAAATTTCACTTTGCAATCCCTATATTTGTTTTTTTATTTTTGAAAAAACTGTAACAAAAAAAAATTCGCACACGGGTCATTAAGAATTAGAGGGAACATTATTGACTTGGCGAGCAATTGGATGAAAAGTAGTAT
Organism: Rhyacophila evoluta; assembly: GCA_022683975.1. Classification (NCBI taxonomy): domain Eukaryota; kingdom Metazoa; phylum Arthropoda; class Insecta; order Trichoptera; family Rhyacophilidae; genus Rhyacophila; species Rhyacophila evoluta. The sequence continues at coordinate 16,775 of JAGVSQ010004848.1, read as the reverse complement.
ACTAACAAAAATTGGAGAACTACCATATTATAAATGAAACTAGCTAATCTTTTCTAATACATTTTGTAAATTATAAATTTATTTACTTTGTTATTACTCTATGTTGTAAATAATTTTTGATGTTTGCGACATATAAAATAAATAAAAAAATCTTGATTATGCACAATATAAGTCTCAAACTCCGAACTTTATTACTCTGAGTTAATTGATTTGTATTGTTACATAAATAATTTCAGAAAAACAGCTGTGAACGATGGTGGATAGTCTTTTGTGTACATGATGATGCATCTGCGTACTTAGAGGCATATAATGATGCAGCACACGCCACAACGCATGTTCCAAAATGGCGTTCTGCCCTTGCAAATGCGCTGCATGTCACAGGAAGCATCCGTCCGCTTGGCAGGGGGGAATATGAATTTGTTGTGGCTCTCCGGGAGGAAGCTGTTCGGCTGGTCGCTCCCAGCAGGTTTGTTTATTATTCCACCTGAGATAGATAAGGCATAAGAAGTGACTCAATCGTCTGCTATGTAAAAATATTCATTATAAATTATAGGCACCTGTGAAAATTATATTGAATTTTTTTAGGTTAAATATTTTAAATGGCATAAATGTGCAAAAATGAAAAATATATTTACTTTCCTTAGTAAAATTTGTTCACTTGTTTTGCCAGGGAAGTAATGCAGGATTGGGTGGATACTCTACGTAACAAACTGCGCGAGATGAAAATATTGTCTCCACGCGAAAATGTCTATTCAAAACCGCCTGAGCAGATTAAAGCACGTGCACCGACGCGTGATCCCAACTCTCCATTGCCGGCTCCTCCTCCTGGCCCCATTGTCCGTGTACCGGGTATTGAAGAACCTCCAAGAATGTCTGACACCTCAGCTGATATAAATTTACCGATTGTCGGCGAATCTTCAAGCAGCATTGATGAAGGAATAAGTATAGATAATTCTGTATCAATTTTAAATAATGATTCAGGTATTGCTAATACCAGTAATGACACAAATACAAGCCAAGTTAATAGAGTAATCAATGAACAAGTCAGGATTTCATCAAGTAAAAAATCTAAAATACAATTGACACCTGTTGATAATAATTCTGCAGACAATGTGGCTAGCTGTAGTACAGATACAGTTGTTCCGAGAACTGCCGGTGAAGGGTCTGGAACTCAAATGAATAGACACTCAGCTAATGATCCAGTGAGAGTCTCCGTTTCTAAAAGATCCAAAATACACCTTACTGCTGTTGATAATGTCGCATTTGAAAGCGATTCTACTAGTGATTCAGTTAATAGGAATGATATTCTTGGGGAAGCGTCTGATACGCAAATAAGTCGAAGTCTTTTAAATGAAGTTAAGCTCATAAAAACTCCTAAAAGACAAGCTAAAAGTTTGGATTCGGATGCATCTAGAGTTCATGTGGATGGTGATATATGGGACAATGAGAATGTTACAATCGTAAATAAAGACATGTCAGACATTACGTCACGTGACACAGATGTATTATCCGATAGTGATAATTTTAACGTTGTTTTGAATGTAGCTTCCAAAAATGATAATCCAAAATTAACAAATCAATTAATCGATTTGGATTTTGATGTCATGAATAGTAAAGATAGTTTTAATATCTGTCCTGGGAACTTGGATGAATTTTTAACAAGTCAAATACCGAATTCTGATGATAATATGTGGGTAAATGAAGATGTCATAGGGCCAAGTTCTTCAGGAGTAATGGATGTTAATAGAAAAAAGAAAACTAATATGGCAAAGGTTTCCGGGATGAATGTCTGTCTCGTAAAGTCGGTGTTGATGGAGAGATATCTGGATTCGGACGGTTTTGATGACGATGAAGGAAGTGGATGCGAGGATGTGCAAAGTATTGTTGAGTTGGCCCCCGGAGAAGCTGTTAAAGCTAAATATTCACAGGTAAGACTGTTGGTGTTGTAAAATAAATTTATAGCTGCTTAGATGTAGAACTGGAGTGCTTGAATGAATATTTTCAGCTGTTTATTAACTGCCAGTTCTTGTGATAAATTTTTATATTAAATTTGTATATCTTACGCTTCTTAATTTAGTGTCGTATTTTGCAGGTAAATTTGAAGGAAAAAAAATCAAACAAGGAAAACCGTTTGTTGAAAATGGAAAAAAGTAGCAACGTGCCATATATGCAACAGCAGAGTGTCAAACCAAACGTCACCATAGATAAGAGTAAAGTTGCGGAGGCAGACGGCATTTTGCCGAAAACTGTTATCAAAGCAATAAAACCAGCCATTTTGCCACGAACCGTTATGAACGTCAAATCTGATGATGCGGGAAATGAGGAAACAGTGATACGAAGCATTAAACCGATAGCTTTAGAAAGGTGAGTTTTTATTTAGTTAGTAGTGGGGAATATTGTGAAGATTTTCAACAGCAAACTCATCCAGTCTTCTCCACGTTGCACCTCATTGTATCGATTCTTGATGATAACAACCTGCGATATCTTCCCACAAGAAACTGTTATTTAAATATGTATTTGTACAGAACCTTTATGCCACATTATTAAAACATTGTTTATTTTGTTATACTTTTTTCCCTGGATCCGCTCAAAGTCTTGTGGTCATTTGATAATTCACACATTTATCTATTGTATGTTAGAAAGTATGATTGATTGCCTAATAAACAAAATTTATTAAAATAAATCTGTTACTACACTACATGGAGATATATATTTGCCGTATTCAAATAGAAATGATTATTTAGTTTCCTTTTTGTATATTGCTAAAGCTAATGGCAGAAAAAGAATGAGTGAATAATCTCTATTTCGGTTTTTTGGAAGAAATATGTAACCACTTTTTTACCACAAATCTATATTTTCTTTCAGAAAAAAGATACTTTTAAATCGGACGTCGTCTGTTCCGGATGCCGTCGGTACTGAGGAGTTGCTCCAATCATACAGCGGACAGATGGTGGAAGATCCAACTGCAAATAATTCACAACCGTCTTCAAATGTGACCATAATTACACTAACCGAACCGCATACAGCCATACCTTTATTGGACAAAAATGTTTTCAATTTTGATTCTGCTCACATTACAAAAAGATTTGAGCTGGGACATGGCAGAAGTGTTTCAGATACAAAAAGTGAAGACATTGTTGCGAAAAATGATGAGATTTCTCTACAGGATGATTTAAATTTGCTTAAAAATCGATTGTTTCCGTCAATTAGAAATAGCGCTGAAAAGTCTGAATATGAAATGTGTTTTACGAGGGTAGATAGCAAAAATAGTAAGAAAATCAATATAATGGATAAAAATTCAATTTGTAAGCGTAATTCTGATGACAGTACACCGATTATTGTCTCAAATGCTGCAAGTTACGTTAATGTTACGACTGCTGATTCAGATACTAATGTTTTCGTAAGTGGTAATAATTCGGTTACATTTGATGGTGATGCTGTTAATAGTGATATGATTGTGCTGCGTAATGCGCCTGGGCGTAAATTCGAAGCTATTTCAAACGTAAGCATGTCAGTTGGATCTGGTTATGGCCATATACGGCACAGTACGACAGTCGAATCAAAGCCTGATGACAGTTCATGCGACTTGAATCAAAACATATCAAATACAAGTATAAAAAAGACATCTTTGGATGGAAACATTGAAAGTTTCGAAGAGAATGCATCCGTTTTGGATAGAGCCGTTGAAAATATGTCAAAGAATGATAAAGTTACAATTTTAAATGGTGTAACATTGTTGAAAAATGATATTAATTCTCCAAGTTCCAGTAAACATTCGCCGAAAATGACTGAAGTAGATTTTGTTAAGTTGTCAGATGATTTGAATAAATCAAGACGAAAATCGGAAAGCCAAATTAGTACAGTTAATGTTGTAGAACAGAATGTTACAGTGAAATTGAATGCAGCATCTGAAAAAAGGCCTCAGAATGATCTGTATGAATCTGTTTTTACGCCTTTTAGTGTTATATCTAAGCATAATACTGTAAAATTAGGTTCATCGAAAGTTAATTTAGGAAGAACACAAGAAACTGTCGAGGCTAATCCTTTGCTAGGTGGTAATTCTCAAGCTAGTGATATTAATAGTGTTAACATTGTTACAAATTGTGAAAATCCGCCTCAGAATAATGCTACACGGACAGAAAATGGAGATTATGAATATCTCTCGTGGGTTAGAACCGATAATAATGCATTACAAAGTAACAATCTGGTTCAAAATAGCCGTGTAAAGAGAGACGGTGTTAAAAAGACTAATGATTCTAATATAGAATCCCATAATCAAAAATCAAACATATTCACGCGCGGTTTAACTGAATTATCATTTGTCAGTAGATTTAAAAACAATTTCATCATTGGAAATCCAAATTCCACCAATAAAAATGCTAATAGTCCGTCTAGTCAATTTTATATTGATCAATTGGAGCAGGGTACTTCTGCCAGTGTTACCACGAGTAATATGAATAACAATAACGGTAAAGGTGTAAATGAGAAGAAAAATGGTGGCTTTGGTGGGCGTTTGAATGCTATCTTCGGTAGATTGAATCAGGATGGCATCTCTAGGAGTGGCTCTAGAGATGGTGGTTCGAGGGTTGAGAATAGTTCACTGCGGAGAAATTGGTCGGAGCACAATGACAGAACTGCTCCGATACCCATATTGAGAACTAAGGTAATTTGTATACCTTGTGAAATCTAATATTTTAAGCTATTTTAGTATAAAATAATATCCAGATTGTCAATTTTATGTGACTAACGCTCTGTAGAATTAAATAATGGTGCTCGGTTGTAAAAGTGTACTTAATAGTAATTGAGGACCATGGTCTTGATTTCCCTATCATCTATCTTGTCCGTTCATTCATAACAGAGTAGCATAATAATTGTGAAGCTCTTTTCAAAGTGTCTGGAGTATCTTTCTCTGTTTAATTGATATTTTTGTTTTCGATACCAGCCACTAAGGCCACGTCCTCCTTTATTGGAAGGGCAGACCTCTTCAACACTGATCAATCAGAACACATCACAAGAGAGGGACGGAGATGTCAGACAAATGAGGCGCAGGAGCAGCTCACTTAGCAGCGCTAGATACAGCATAGGTTAGTATTTTTTACTAGTTTTGAAAGCCAATCTGGCGCAAATGTAGGCTGTTTGTTGCTATAGTATTTTCCTGAATCTTTTTTTTGTGTTGGATTATCATGCATTTTAGAAATTTGTAACAATTGTCATATAAGAAATTTTGAAAATTTTCATGATAATCTCTCTGGACAATCTTTATATTTTGGAGATTTGTATGCTCTAGATACCTCAAAGAGTAAAAATAATAATGTAATAATGTTGAGAAACTCTGTGCTTTATTGTTTTACTGATAGTTTTCGATTGTTTCTTTTAGACGACAGTGTAAACTCTACAAGCGGAATGGAAACACCTCTTTCACCGACCACTTTGAATAATATTACAGGTAAGACATTTACCGAAGAAAGATATCATCTTGAGTTACGATAGATGATTAATCAATATCAACAAGCATGAGGTTGTATGGAATTTCCATTGAATGTCTAATCACCTGTGGCCAACATAATCACGAGTCTGCCAAGTCCTTACGATTAGCTTCGGATTTACTTTTATTATATTACTTTTCTTCTTCTGATGTTTAAATTGTTTCTAAATTTACTGATGTCCGGCATTCACCAGTCTTAAATCTATGTAAATGGTGCTAAATATGTTAAAATTTCTAGATCTCTAGTCTAAATATATTTTTTTACAATTTTGCAGGCATTATTTCACCAGATGTATCATCAAACCATACTACTCAACCCAATCAGCGTCCTTTGTCATTGCGATCTCAGCAGGTGTGCCGCTTGCGTCGTGAGATGACTCACAGCGCCGGAGTCAGATTGAGGTTACGGGCTCGTGATTGCCCTGGAGAAGCGGTTGCTCTGGTTGACGCATATGGTGCTGTCTGGTTAGTATACCAAATATGCCTCAGATTTAGTGGCATTTGCTATTTTACAGTGGTGAATCTAATAAAACTCAAAAAATATTGGCTGGTTTGGTTTGATTTTGTAAGGATATGTTTCATACAGGTAGTGGATTAGAGGACAGGAAAGGATGTTTAAACTTATATAAGACAGATGTTCAACCGTATTTTTATGTGTGTATGTTCTACTTAAATGTGCCCATCATCTACCTGCCCAGTCCTTAAACCTGTTCTAAATTAGACATATCCCATGTCTCGGGAGTAAATATAAATTACCTAAAGCTTGGGTTGCCACACTTAAGTGTACTGAAGCTAAAAATAAACAGAATGAGAAATAGAAACTTATTTGGTCAAGCGATTATGTGAAGAGATTATCACATTCACCATATGACACTGGAAATTTTTTAAAAGCAATGAAATTCGGCCTTGTGGCGGCAACCAGGTCGAATGGTCCGATGGGCTTAACAGTTGGTTGGACTGACTTGAGTAATTCTTTCCTGTTGTGGTATGTTCATTGTCTTCCATTCTGCAGGGTTGCTGGTTGGAAGCAGAGATCTCATCCACTTCTGTATAATGCGTTGCATATTGGAGATCGACTGGCTGCAGTCGGCGGGGTGGCAGTTTCGTGCGCCCGTCAAGCCAGGAAAGCTCTTGGGGACACGCCCAACGGAGCACAATTTGTGAGTGAATCAATCTACTTATATCCGTGTGCAGTTACCATGAAAAATAATTTCGTCTTAATCATTTGTTCAAAATACATGGCATAATTTTTTTAGTCAATATCAGGGGTCTGTTGATGAGAAATACTCAAAATGAAAATTGGGTATTAATGTAACCAAAACTCGACATTTTCATTCTTTTGGTTTAGCAACACAGTTATTTGCAAGTGATGTTATGACTATTTTATTACCAGGTGGAGCTGATTATCAAGAGACTCCCTCACGGGCGCGTCTACGCTCTGAAAAAGGATGCCGATATCCAGGACTTGGGTGAGGATGTTTAAATAATTTTATTCATTATGAAAACCATTTGAAAGTCTTCTTTCCTTTGTTATTCATCTATGTTCGCTTCATAAGTGGAGAATTCTGGACACCAAACGGTGCATCGAAGAAATCCTGTATTTAACTAGTTTTTTTTATAAAATCTTCCCAGTTTATGCAAATATTCCTCCAGTAATAAACTTAGTAAAATACCATTTCTTATTATGTACACCCTCAAGTATCTGAAGTTATTCATATCATTGGATCAGACCAATTGTTGCCAGGTATAATCTGTAACAAGAACAAGTGAAATGAAAAAAAGGATTTGTGTAAATCTCTAAATTTCACAGAACTTTTCTACTTTTGCTAACCACTTTCATTTAAAGAATTTTTATTTTTCGTTTTCAGGTCTGATACTGGATTCAGCAACGGTTGTTGGCATCATTCCCAACAGTCCTGCCAGCAAGAGTATGGTTCCTCCAGGTGGAACTTTGACCGAGGTCAATGGAAGGCCTCTCAATTTGCTACTGAAAAAGGTATTAATTCAATAAATCATCATTCACAATTCACGGCGTAATTATCTTAACAGATTTTTTTAATGAGAATTAGAGGGAGATGTTAGCCATTCTCTTTATTCAGTCGGTCTGTGATTTATATTGAAATACACATTTAAAAGTTTGAATTTTATGTAGGCTATGGGATTCAAACGCTTGACCCTTAATTCAAAAATAGAAGAAATATTCCTATTGATATTCTTTAAACTCATTTAATATGACAGCATAATTGATATTGGTTGCAATCATTTTAGATTCGAAGTATTGAAAAAACATTTATTTCTTTTCTGTTCATTTTTAGGGAGACAGCCAAGTTAAAGACAGACTGAATTCCATTGGTAAAGATGTCTCAATACTTCTTCAGCCGACTGAGTTTGTATCTCTCTTGAGGACGGCTCTGAAGGCAGTCAGAGGACACAAAGACTATATTGTCCAATGAAGATGGCGGTGATAAAAATTATCCAAGCTCAATACATATGGTAACAGCAAGATTCCATGTTGTCATTAGTATGATAAGCATCTTCGATATTAATATTTTGACACTGTTCGTCATTCTCACTATGATGGTGTTATATCCGTCTTTATTATCTTTAAGCGGATTTATGACATTGTATGGTATGTTCTCATGTGTGTTTTAAATGAAATTATACCAAGGCTGAAAGTGTTTATGGGTGGACAATAGTAGAATAATTGTATTTAGTTATGGTTCTTCTCTTAGATAGTGTTTGTTAATGGCTATTTTTTATAATTATGAAACGTGCCTCGCTAGATACATTGGCTAAACAAGGAAAAAATTAAGAACAAAGTTTAGGGAATAAATTATGAACTTGGTGAGAAAATGGATTTCCAATGTGCGAATCATTTGATTACTAGTGGGCATACATTTCTGGTGAATACTAAACTGCAATGTCTTACGGCGAGTCAGAAGTTCTTTTCTCAACGAGGCCAGATATTAACAGGGCTTAATCAATTAAAATAAGAATCGCGTATGTTTTGGTGCACGCCAACCAATGTCTTGGGAAGCTGCTCTTGGGACACTTCCGGCACTTTGAAGAGCTCCTCACGTTTGTTACGCCGTGGTATATGCCCGCATAATAAGTCTCTATACGTGGCAGATAGTAGAGTAAGCAAGTAAGAATGTTAAGACCACGATTATTAACAATGTATGCAGTATGAAAAAAAATTGTTCAGAATTATAATGTAATACAATTATTCTACTGCTGTACGACGGAGTTCTGCCAATGAAATGCTAATTCAATAATAATTCACAATTCTAATGCCTTTAGTCCAGTGTGTAGTCTGTAGTATTGATTCTACTTTAAAAATTAAACAGAAGTATTTTTGCTATAATGGCAGCTGTTTTGATATATTTGGTGACTTAACAGATGCCATTTTTAAATACACGATTATTACACGAAATTCGAATTATCTTGTATACTATCTAATATCATATCACTTTTATACATATTACTAGCATGGTAAAAATATTATATCATCGGTTATACAAGCCAATGTTGGTCTTGGGTGTCTTCTAAAAATGTCCATTTCAAACACCTTTATTGTAAGCTTGTTCTGCAGTATTAAATCTTTTTATCTCATAAACATTTAGTCTTAAAATTGTTAGTGAGTCCTCAGCTGTTTTCCATTTAATTTTGTTTTCTATTAACTCATCTCACTACAGTGTTGGCTTGAATGTTGTATCTTCTTGTACACTGTCATTTATCCTACTCAGATATTTTAAAACCATTAGTTTTGATTCTATATTATTTAGATATTTTTTTTTATGTCTTCAGCAACCATTTCCCATTGGTATTGCAATGTTACGTCTTTCTATCACCGGGCGACCTAAAAATGTTTTTAATCCTCTTTTCTGTAATTCATCTCTTAGATGATGTGGCTTTTTTAACCAGCACATGGATCTACGATTAGGTTTCCCAAATAACCTTTTCTGTGCTGTTTTATTACATATGAATAAATTTGCTTCCGATGCTTCCAAAGAGACAAAACATTCCCGATGTACTGTAAGCTATACATAATTATTGCCTCAGCAACCTAGTTGAGAATAATGTGCGCCTAGGTACCGGGAATTGCAAATCTAATCCTCTAGCTGCATAAATTTAAAAAAATAAAGAACCAAGCACTCAGTTGAGGGATTGGTTGGCAGCTAATCTTTGTGAAAAATAATTTGTCAAAATAAATCTCTTCATATCTTGGTGATCCATACCCTCCAAATTTGGGGCAGACATGGTCAAAAAAATAAATTAGTTAATTTTCAGTCTATATTTTTTCTGAAATGAGATTTTTGTTGATTACTACCGTGTTTCCGTGAATATAAGACTCTGTTTTATATTAATTTTGCACTGATAAATCGCACTAGAGCTTAAATGTTGCGGGAAAAAATCTGATGTCCATATTGGAGAGATGGTATTTAGAAAAGTCGATGCCATCAATAAAGAATTTGAAGGCAAATGTTCGTTTAATCACTTTAGCATCCTCCAGCTTGAACAGGTCTTAGAAAGAATCCGTATCATATTTTTCACTTTGTCTTATTTTGGGTAGGGCTTATATTAAAAACATTCTTTAAAATCATCATCATCATTTAAAATAAGACTTATTTTCAAAATGAAACTTCCTTCGCGCTAGAAACAAGTTTACTGTTTTTTAACTATAGCTTTGTATGGTTTTTGTAGTAAGTTACATCCTGCCCAATATACTGTCGTGTAATAATTTATTCAAAAATTTAGAAGACTTTATTTTCTGGAAGCTTTTTGTGGTGTTTTTAATTACAAGGACACGTTTAAGAGACACTATCGTAAGTCCAATTTTCAACTTTCATCTTTTTTTTTGGCTTACGGTTAATGTTAGCCTTAATATACATCGTTAATATAATATGATGGTAAAATTTGTACATTATTTTTAATCAAAATTAAAAATGAACAAAATTGTATTTAATGATATGAAATAATTTTTGTATATATTATTTGACAGATTGAATGTATTGTATATACTATGATGTATGTATATATTAATTGTTGTATTAAAATATTATTTTTTTATGATAATACAATTTTAGATAATACATTGATATAAAAAACCTTCAAAAATTGCAGCCATAATCTAAAATGAATTTTAATATAAGAATACATTACTTGCACAATTTACCTTTGTCATTATTCTATAAATGAAACAGCGCTGCAGGCAAAATTATTGCAATAATTACATAATTACCGTGTATTACAATATTGACTGGAAAGGAAAAAGCATGTACCCCTCAATTTGTTAATATAGCTTTTATTCGATAATCAGAATGTATTCAACTTTATACACGTTATATCAAAACAATATAAAGCTGAACATGTTGAATTAGTGTCTAAATTTAGCTTGTAAGTTTGAATGGCCTGTGAAATTTGACTAGGAAAAAGACACCTAATGAATTTTATTGGTTTTTCTTAAATAACTTATTAAATTAATATCATATTGAGTAAGTAAAGTATCAGTTATAGTCTTCATGCACTTCAAGGTTTTTTCTATGTAAGTTTTGACTTTGGCTCAAAATCATTAAATAAATGTTTTTTGTATCTCCTGTAAAATTTGTTGGATGTGGGTTATGTCCTTTCTCCTTTCGACAGTCGATATGTTAACAGAAAAAAATATTTATTAGGTAGAATAATATTATGTTATACAGTTTATATTTAGATTATTTTCCATATTGCTTAGAATCAAAGGTTTCATATATTATATTACATAATACATTTACAGATTTTCGCAGATGACATTTGTGGCAATAATTAATCATGCGTTAGTTTTGTGTCGTTATACAATTTATGTTGTGATTTATTAATATACAGTTTGTGATAATAACGCTGAAGAATATGGCTTGCAATCGGTATTTTTTGTTTACAAGTTTAGAATATGGATTGCAATTTTCGCGGACTGATTCTTAAAGATCATTTCTTTTTATTGAACTCAATTTTATATTGCTCGGAACACTTTGAAAATCCATTGTGGATCACTTTTAACTTTTATATACTCGAGGATCAAGCAGTATTTTATTAGAAAATATGATTGAAGTTTGTTGTTTTTTATAATATTGACAGGTAAAAGCTGATTCGTTCTCGTCATTAAAAACCTTTTTTTGTTGGAGAAAAGCACCAAAATGTAAAACTTCTTTGACAACTTTGCTTGATGGATGCTGATTTTGTATTAGCATTATTTATTTGAAGCTACTAATCGGTTCGTCATTTTAAAAACACAATTTGGTATTTTGTCATATGTGCTAGTATAAAATAACAAAAAAAGTTGTACCTAATATGTACAGATAAAATCCCGTTATAACAAAACTCCAGGTACTATCATTTTTATTTCATTATGCTGAATAGAGCGGAAACCCCTTAACATGAAAACGTTTAATGTAAACAATCGGTTAACATGATTTCATATATATTGTTTCTGTTAACATGAAAAGATTTTGCTTCTCTAACGAACAAAATGTATTGGAAGTTGGGTCATCACTCAGATGTTTTTACGCATTTATTTACTAGACCTGCAATTTCTTTGAACACGAAACAAAAACCCCAATAAAAGTTTTTGCATTCCGGCGAAGAAAATTTATCTAGCCTTGGCAGCTCATCACCCAGATGTTTTACCCTTATTTTACTAGAACTACAATTTCTTGGAACACGAAACGAAAACGTTAATAAAAGTTTTTGCATTTGAAGGAACAAAATTTATTTACCATATGCAGCCGCGTAATTATTACCCAGATGTTATCACATACCCCTTTTCAATTGATAGACAATTTTCAAACAATAATTCTCAGGTACTGCCCATTCATAGGTAAAAGCAATCCTGTTTTACCAAAGATCAGTCGGTCTTCCAACTCGGTGACACATGTATTGTCTAGCAATATTTTTTTCATGTGTAGTTTATTGAATATGTGTCAATAGTATATCCAATATGATATATTTGACAATGTATATACTGTCAATGTACTACAAGTGCTAATTAGAAAATCAAATTAATTCAATTTTACGATATAGGAAACATTGGTGAGTTTTTTTTTGTTGCATCTATTTTCAACATGAAATTCATTTAACGTAAAAAAATATATCAGTCCCTTAGGTTTCATGTTAAGAGGTTTCCACTGTACTAATTCATTGACTTCGGTATTCGTTATGAAGAGATTCAGCCTGTATAGACGAAAGTAGTTACCATAAAAATACCATCATCATTAAAACAGTAAAAACAACTTATGCAGTATTAAAATAGGTTTCTAAATTATTTGCTTAGCTAGTTATTAAATTAAATCAACTCTAGGTTTTGTCCTGGTCATGTGTACAAAATCCAGTGTGTCGTATATTTGCGCATAGCCGGATGACGTCGAAAGGTGCATACTTGATCTTAATACCGTATAAAGTTTCGAATTGTAATCTTTTGATATATTTTTCATTCAATATGTTTTTCGTCTTAGTAATCGATCTCGGCTTATACAACATTTTGGCTTTTGCTTGTCTACTATGTTATTTTGTTTTATCTGTTAAATGTTATTTCTATATATATTAAGTATCTCATATGTATTTTGAATAGATTAATATTGATAATGTGACGTGCAATAAATAAGAATCACAACAATCGAGTTATTTAAGAATGTTTACACAGAATCGGTGAAATTGCTTAATCTGTTAAATTTTAACATTCGGTTAGCCCAATAGAGTCGTAAAGCTGAACACCGGAATTTCAGTATCCTCGAAAACATATAGGATGTATTTGAGCAATTAACAGATCCTAGTATAACCTTCGAGAACACAAAATGATTGGTGAGAAATCTTGAAAAAGCCACTATATCTTCAACACATGTATCAAATGTTGTCAAAAAAGAAAAATCTATATATTTAATCTTCTTTTACCATAATTGTTCCCTAAGTGGACCGTATAGATATCACCAATGCCTCCAGGAATATACGATCTATTAGATGGCTACTCATTGGTTACTTTTGGTTTCGCTTTTATTATACCATGGTGTACACTCATACATAAGTATGCAAATTGAATGTTAAGATTTAAAAGATTAAATAAAACATACTGTCAGTGGTAAAGACTTGGTACGATTGATTTTTTTTTTATTGTTTTCTTCACTTTTTGAGGAAAATAACTTGATTATTTAGTATAGTATAATATATGATCGATCTGAAAATAACGTGAATCGATTTATTCGTTCATAATCCATTTAAAATTATGGTGCAGAAAATTGATTTACCAGTATGGGTCATAAGTAAAAATGGGACCGTCCATTTTAAAATTGTTTAAATGAACCACTTATATTGTAACTATCTTAACACATATTTACGTTCACATCATCTTATATAATATTTATAACAGTTCATTTAAACTAACATATTTATAAAAAAATGTAAGTAATTAGAATACCAGTATGGATTTTTTTTGATTTTAAGCGATATGTATTTGATGGACAGTGGCGTTTTCGCTTTTGACCCACTGAGTCAGTGATGCCTATATTTTTGCAAATTCAAGAAGTTCATTGAAAATTATCGGATAGTAATTCTACGTAAAAAAAATCAGACAAAACTAACTCTGTGCTACAAGGAAATAAAAAAATAATACCCTCGTCCGACATGCAATCTTTGCCACTTGACATTAGATATTAATAAATATGTCTGATCTAAATTGTATATTTTTGATGTATAAATTATTAAATGAATGTATTTGGACCAAAATTTTATAATGTGTAAATTTAGCATTGTAAATATATATATATACTAAAATTAATCACTTATTTATATAAAAAAATGTATTTTCAAAAAATATTAATATAACATAATGCGCTAGTCTGCTGTTTAAGTTAATTATAAATAATTTTCTTTGTGTAAACCGGCCATCAGCTATCTTGATTTTATTTTTATAACGGCCGCTGTGTTAACTGTTATATCTATTCTGTAATCCTATCATCATTGTATTGCTGTAGTTCGGAGTGTATCTTGTCGTCTTCAAGAAAACTCGGAGCTGAATTTTGAAACATAATGCTGAATTCGATAGTAAGAATCTTAATAATAATCGCTTGCAATATATTTTTAATTCTCATTGCAATTACTGGCAATATTTTTAATTTTATTTATATTATTAACATATTTATTCAATCTTGCTTTGTACTATAGGTACACATTTTTTAAAAATTTTATTAAGGTTTAATGGATATATGGTAACTGTTTGTTTAATCGTTATTTTATTTTTTCTCATTGAAATGTCTTTTCACAATGTTTGAATAATTATATTAATTTATGTTCCCACAGATTAATTTTGATTGTATATGATAATCAGGTAAATTTAAAACACTTGTATATAGACAAATTGTCAGTCAGAACCAAAATGGTAGACATGTCATTTAAAGAAGAGACAAGTCAAAAAAGATGTAATTATTTCCAGCCGAGAACACACAACCCACAACTCATATTTTTCTTGCACTGTGACACACCGAAATCAAACACGGCTGTAATTTATAGAAGAATATTTCAGAAAAGCCCTTTTCATAGTTTTCTTATAAAAGTAGTCAGCTAATTTGACAGAAGTTGGTAATTTTAGTCGACTTTTTACACTTTCAAATGATCTGACAACTGTCGAAACATCACACCTTTACTTTTAATCGTTTATTGGGGACAGTGTTTTGTACTTTTTCCAAATTTTTTATGTTAAAATATTAAATTTGGTTTCGCCTGCCAATTGCTTAACTTTCTCCCAGATCATACTGATATCCTATAATTAGGCCAAATATCACTTGTAGATATTGTTGGACTGTCTTCCTGAAGCTGGAATCCTAGCGGTTAGAAGAAGAGGCACGATTGAGTGTCTTAGCAGTTCTGGTATGCTGCATGATTTGATGTAAGAAGTTGCTTGGTCAGTTTCTTTAAACTCAAATCACCTTACCTCCAATATTTGATGCAAGTATCTTTTCTCTATCAAGATACATGCATCGAAGAGGCGGCATTTGGTTTTAAATTATATTTAAAACAATATCCATCATTTCGATACGATAGATGTGAAACTGACAATACGTATTATAATCATGTAAAACAATGGAATAAATATGCATTTTGATGGTATTTTTGACTGAAATTTAGTTAACAAAAATCTACAATAATTAATAAAAATATTACAATTTTTTTTTAAATTTTAATCAATGTATTACACATCAAAAGAAAGTAAAGCCTTTCACGACATTAGATTCTATTAATATTTTTTAAATTCTGAATCAGATGGTTTCTGCCCCATAAGTGATACAAATCTCTAGTGTGAAAATTTATCATAAACTTAATGATCGTTTAATTCATTGGTCATAGATTTCTTGTATTCAAATGCATGTGCATATCCACTTAGCCATGGTAGGCGATAAATACATGATATTATTTTATTTATCCTAAAAAATTAGACAGAGCGACCATGGCTTAAAAAAAAAATTTCAAGAAAGGGACAAGTGTCGAGTCAAACACTTATGCATGACTTATCAGGATTTCAACATATTTAATTTGTGTTGGTTTATTACTTGTATGGAATATCTGTTTTGTATTGTGTGTATTATATTATAATTTGGCAAAAGTACCATACTCCTAAAAGCACATTTTACATGGAAGCCTTTAATATTCCTTATCGTCTTGTCAACTAAAATTATTTATTTTTTGCACGCACGATTGACTCTCGATTTAACAGGTGGTAGATTGAGTAGTGCTTAGTAAGATAAATCACTCTTCTGTCTCTAAGAAAAGGTGTGGAAACATATTTCAAAACAGATAGGTTGTAAGAAATCTACTCTATCATGAAATATGCGTTTAAACATGTGCTAGTTTTTATTCAAGTACAGAATTCTGATCCATGATTCGGAATGGTCTACGCGTGTGTGTTTATCTACTGAGTGCTGATTAGTTCTACTATATAATGTTTTCAATTTAACATATTGCTATAGGATTGGTTTGTCAAATAGAACAGCTGTCAAATGTTCAGAAGATGAAAAACAAATGTCTTTTAAACACATACAGATAAATGCATGAAGGTATTTGAGTTATTTTTTCAAACCATCTGATTTCTGTATTGTGGAAGAGTAGAATTACAATAAATATTATATTATAAACTACCTAGTGTATTGAAACACGTGTTGTTTTTTAAATCACGCACCGTGTATATTCGAAACCAATCCTAAAGTGACAATATATAAGATAACTAGTATGTTATATGTTCGCTTACCGCCCACATATAATGTAGCCTGAAGAT
>JAGVSQ010004847.1:0-18650 GCA_022683975.1 Rhyacophila evoluta | reverse complement strand
TAATAATTCATGAGTTTTTAAGGGACTGTATCAGTATATCACCTTGATATTGATTATTTATGGTTTTACCGATTTATAATAGTAATTCAAATATGTAGGTATAGTCCTACTACTAACGTTACTTTATCATATTCAAATGAAAATTTTGACAAAGGTGATTGAGGAAGAAGATGATTTTGACTAAATAAATATGTTTTATATATTTTAGCAACGCATTTTAGTTATATTCATATCAATAAGAAAAACTTGCACTGCAATCATCACCATCCACAGTTACATTAAATTTGAGGAGAACAAAAGCAAAAACGCCACTGCCCATATCAAAATTATTTAAGTGAGTCGCTCATATTGAATTTATCTTAAACATTAATATTTCCGCATATTCTTTTATAATAAAATATCTACGAATGTTTATTTGGACTCGCATATACGTAGACTAGTAGTAAAATAAGTAGTTAGTATGCAATCATCAAATTTATTTTTTATTTGATTTTCCGGGATATTTCTTAGGTGGACAGTGGCGTTTTTGCTTTTAATCCCTCATTTCTTCTAATTCATTTAACCATAACTTAATTTATCTTATAATTTTGGTAGCAATTTACTAGTGGTATTATACTTACGTATTTTTTACGTTGTGGGTATTTTAATCATAATAAAGTTAAAATAAAACAATAGAAATTGTCTAGTTAATGTTACTTACAATGTCAGTGTGCGAGGCACTCTGTCCATTTTTTAGTCTGACCTTTTCTCCGGAGGATTTACACGCAAGCCATTTCGGCAACAATCTGTTTATTTCTTACGAACTGAAAAAGTTAAGCGACCGTTAAGGGAGCGGGTCACTGCGAGCTTTTTTTCAGTCAGTCAGCTTTTTGTCGCTGAGCCTGGCAGCTGGCTTAATTTAACTTGCCTCTGTATTGCTGTGATATGCTTTTTCAAGATTATTTTTTAATCTGCGTAACAAACTTACTAACATAATAAATTTTAAATAATAGTTAACTAAGAAATTCACTCTACAACGGTATGGTAGTATTTTCAGACAATAATATAGCCTTTGCTGTATGTAATATTTGTGACTTTTCGTTCCACGGTGACGATTTAATGTCTACAACCTAAATTATTTTAAGCATCGTTTTTAATTATCTGAAATATTTTAGTTAAAGTAATTGGTTAGTTAATTTAAATATTGATGTATTAGATAGAACGTAAAATTGAGTTTATGGCAATTAAATTTTCAAAATAAATCGTTACATTCTCAAGACCCGTGGGCTTTATTTTTGAACAATTATGTTAGTAATTTATTAAATACTCACACCAAATTAAATTTTTATTTAAGTAAAACTATGTTTTAATAGATTGACGAGAAATTAAATTTCTTATAATCATATCAGAGCTGTATTGTATTTATCTGACAAATAACTTAATAGTACTGGCTGCTGACAGCTTCTTCAGTTCTTCTGAAGACACCATGTGGTGTTTATGTTTCATTTAGAGAGCTGATATAGGAAGCAGTAGAAATATAACTAATTAATTAACCAACAAATATACAACAAAATCTTTGAAGATTATTTAATGTATTCTACCGTATCTCAGTAAAACTATATCAAGCATCTTAATTGTTAATGACACATAGAAACTTTAGTTTGATTCATATACTCCGTGATAATGAATTCCACGTCTTTGTTAGACTATATAGTTAATTGATCAAGATTATGTTAACGACTAGATATGTGATAGTTTCAGAAGTAACTGTTTATTTTGTGACCAATTAATTAAAATTAGTATTTTGAGAGCCATTAAATTAATGAACACCTTTATAGCTCTATCAAACAATTTACATTTATGTAATAAATAAACCGTTAAATTTATTTAGCATTAACACATACTGTATAGTTAATTAAGGATAGGTTTTTTGTATTGATAAATAAAATCTAAACTAAAATTTTTCACAGCAATTTATTTTCAAATTTTAGGTTTTATTTTAAAGTATATAAACAAAAAACTTGTTGAATATAACTAAAAAGCTAGTTGATAAGTAACTCTTTTATTTGTCTAAATTATTCGTCTCAAGTTCATTTTATTTTAAGCCACAAATTAATCTAAAAACTAATTAACTAAATCATCTCTCTGTTGAATTGATGTATTTTCTATACTAACTGCTTACACTTTAATTTCTTAGGTTTAAAAAATACTCTACGTGAAATTATATAACTTAAAAGTGTTCCATAAAAAAACTCACACTACTGTGACGACAATGGAACTGGCTGAAATATATATTGCTGATTCTTAAAATAAAACATGAATTACGTGTAAACCTATGAGTTACTAGCATCTAGAAAACTTAGGAAAATAGAATGTTCTCAATGAAACTGAGGAACGTTGACATGGCAAGACGGATGGTGGCTGACAGCGAATTCTAGAGGGTCCATGTGCCAACTATATGCTCCACTTAGCAAGTAGATATGATAAAAAAAGATTTATACTTCTCCATGAATTTTTAAGACAAACATTTGTAAATATACTCATCTACAATATATGGAACTATCATAATTATAATGGTTTCTTCCCAAGTAAATTTATTTATTACATCAAGAATTAATACTATTTGTATATTTTATAAATATAATGAAAAGATATTTACTTTGTTAAATTTTATTAAGGATTTATTAAAATAACTTTGCATAATCTCATTCTATAATCTTCGAAAAAATTCCACTTGAAATCAGAAACGTGGTGAAAAATAAATTTTTATATCATCTCATTACTTATTTCTCGCCTGTCGCAGGACGTTAATTTAATCCAATTTTCTTTTGCTCACCTGTCTTGCATTTTTTAAAACAATTCTTCTTTTCTGCCTGAAATCTCATTTTTGAGCGGGCATTTCAAAATCAAACCGCATTCTTGAAATGTGTATTCGATTTAAATCATTCTTGATATTTCTATGCATTGCTTATTTTATATTCTACTTCATATCAGATATTATTATAAGCAATATTATACCATAGCATAACAGAAAAAATTCAAAGCTAAATAGTGCTTATTCCAATTTCAGAGCTAGAATTTTTAAAATCCAAATATGCAGAACTTGATGTCTAATGGATTAAATTATTGAATGACAATAAATTTTTGTGGAAATTCTGTTAACATATTTTTTCAATACGATCCAGAGATTCATAAATAATGCTGTATTTTAAGAGTGATCATCTACACATTCTTGAGATTTAGACACTTTACTTTCGTAACGAAAGCGATAATATATATCACAGGAATAATGTTAATTTTAATATACAATATATTACGCTTTATCGGTAATCAATTGGTAAACACGTCCGCTTCGGTGTCAGTTATAGATTGGAAATACTCAATTTTATAAGTTGTTTATGGATCATAATATCTATAGAAAAAAATGCATTTGTCTGCTTTTAGTGAAAACGTTTCACCGCTTTTACTAGGTATGCATCACAACGTCGTATGCTAAAGTTAGTACCTGAGCTCTACGAGTACAACTATTTTAAACTGAGTCTTAACCCAGTGGCGGTGATACTATAATACCACCAATCACTTCCAAACCTAAAGTGGCACCTGTAAATAATCAAATTGACTCCAGACCATTAGACTTCGCAGCTCTTAACCGGTCACTGTAATTTTGGCTTAAAGTTCTGTCAGTTCGGTCTTATAGAATTTCCTACTTTCTTATGGGATGAAATGTAAGATGCCAATCACATACCATCATGCACCCAATCATGTAACCACGTGTCTATTTAAAGAGAAGAGCTTCTCAAGTCGATTCGACTATTTTTCGGACCGATCAACCATTGTGACTTGGTTCATATAAAGGATAATGTTGTAGCTTTTAAAATAATTGCTAAATCTTACGGCGAGCGAGAAGATATCTCGCTAGATATTAACAGGGCACAATAAGTTAGAATATAAATCAGGCAAATTCTTGTGCACGCCAACCACGTTCTTAGTAAGCTGCTTCTGGGACACTTCTGTCACTTATAAAGAGTGCTTCTCGTCCGTCACACCACGGTATATACCCGCATAATAGGTGTAGAAAAGAAAGCAAATACATTTAAAAAGTTTAACATCAGTCTTGTAAAAAATCGTTATGCAAACGCAATCTTCCGAAACGAGTATTTATATTGTAGAAATCCGTATGATCTATATTCGGAGCAAGGATTAAACTATATTTATTAAAAAAAACATTTAATTTATAAATACTCTTTTAGTCTTAATAACCAAAAAAGTTAATAATTATTTCACCAATTATAGTAATGAATAAATAAATGTCTTATATTATAAGCTGATTCTTTTCTAGCCAAGGATTTTTTTACTGTATAATGATTGAGAAATTGATAAACTGATCAATGAAATAATGAGTATTATTAAAAATATATATTATTAAATGTATATGTATAAATTAATGCATTATTTAGTAAATACACATCATTTGGGTATAAAAACTTTATGTTGAATATGGATAAACAGTACATGAAAATGTCACTCATATGGTCGTATCGTGTGATTAATCTTCATCACGGTCTAATTTCCATAAGGAGAAAAAATATTAACATCATTTAATTAACGTGCTTAGTTTTTACATAAAGTTTTTTTCTCCATAAATATAGCTTTTTCTGCTTCATATATTGTCATGTAGACATTACTTAATGAAAAATGAAAAATTGTTTATTAGTTATGTATCTTTGAAATTGTGATAAATTTATAGTTCGATAGTTACATGACGTGTATTAAAAAATAAAATTACAATAATACTAACCGATGATTTCTGATCCATTTTCATATCAATAACACACTATCTAATAATATTTTTCTGTGATACAAAAAACATATCAAATAAAAATGATTGATAGTCAACCATCCATACATTTGTATCATATCATATAATATTTTATATTATCTGGGTCAACGTTTCTGAACTGCTGGAAATAATAGTACAAACTGAGAAATTTGCGATTAACCTAAAGGGAACCTAAAGAAAAATAATAAAATACTTTAAACGATTGAAATTAATTTCTTAGAGTAATTGTGAAAGATATTTAAGCGCCAAAGTTCGCGATGATAAAAAAGTTTAAAATGTAATCGGAGATAATTAAAATTATCGGTTGACTCTCATTAATTTTACTATGAATTATAAACGAATTTATTTGATTAGTTAATAACATTAAAACAAGTATTTACTTTGCATTATTAATACTTATATACTTATTTGAAGAGTTGTATTTTTAATTTTAAGGTGCGAGTTCAAATTTATTGCAGATTATGAAAGCTTTTTTATGACTTTTACAAAAATAAAAGCTCTATTGGGAGCTTAATAATTAGGTATAATCAATCTCCGATAATGACCATGCGTGCATTTTGATACACTCTCCTTCTTTAATGTAATTGATCCTAGAAAATTTGGTGTTTTTGTATTTTCGTCCTATATTATAACATAGCAAAATTATTCGAGAAAATTGCGTATTTAGCTGATATATTTCTTGAATTTCTGTCACGTCAACATATTCGTATAATGGAGTATAACGCAATAAACAAGAAACACCATTAAAAATTGCTACGGAGGTATCAAAAAGTTACCTTCGTGACGCTTGTCAGCTCCCTTATAAATACTATCATGTCAGCTTGAGTGTTTTTAAGTGATAAACCTAAAAATAGACCAGAAAGTTTTATAATAGAATCACTCTTATATGTATGTGTATATAGTAAGGTTGTTTCGTTATTATAATGTACAAAATTAAGACTTAAATTTAAGAAAATTTATATTTATTTTCACCATGTCCTCTCTGAATGTGGAGAATATGGACCTACATAGCATGAAGATGTCTACTTTTAAAGGCGAGCATATAGAGCTTCGAAAAGTTAAGACATGTCTTGATAAATTATTTTTTCACGGATTTTAGTCGGAGATAACTTTTAAACCTAAAAGGCATTTTTTATACCATGTTTGCTGAAAAATGTAGCATATGAATCTGCACAGTATGAAGATATCCACCCTGAAAGTAAAATATACGGATCTCCGTAATATAAAGACGTCTTAACCGATTACTTTTCACGAAAATTGTTTGTCGTACAATGCTCAACCCAATGGATATCCTGCCCTCCATTTTGCATTTTTTTTAAATCCGACAGATGGGGAATCGAGCCCGCATTCCTCGGTTTTCTAGACGCGCACGCTACTAACTGCACTACCGGGGTGACAGATGACATGGTCATTTACTCTTATATTATAGGATTTTAAAATCCAATAGATGTGGGAATTCAACCCGCATTTGGATGCTTACAATTGTCTCCTCTATAGCGTAGCAAAAAAATATTATAATGTATGTCCGAAATTAAGTTTTTATCTAAAACCATTGAACGTATTCAATTGTGTTACGTATTTTCTTAGATATTATCTCCTGCTCAGTGAGTTGGGTATTATGCTATTAATATTCAGGCTACGAAGTCGATCTATTTATCAAGAAGACGCTGTAACGTGAAGGAAACCTAACTATATGGAAAATCACGCAACGGCGGAAGGGAATTGCAATCAACTTTATGCAAATTGTGCTTACAAAGCTCTACATATTATTTAACCTAACAAATACAACGACAGTTCTAACAATGTTTATTGGAAATATTATATCAAATTTAATTCTATGGCTTACAAATTTATCATTTAACCAATAAATATTGCATTATATTCGTGTTTATGAAAAAAAAAGTATCTTTATAATTTACTATTTCACATGTAGCAACAGACACGAAGTGGTTTTTCACCACCGAAAATAATGATCGACGACACGTTAACTATATAGTAGTGACATTGAATGACTGATCTAATATAGTATACTAAATATATTTTGAAAATAATATTTCATTTGAAAAAAACACATTTTTAAAGCATATTTAAATGAGATCTATGAGATCTAACATTTTTATATAGGTACCATTTCTTTTTTTTTTGCAGTAAAATCATAAATATTATAAAGTATTAAATTTTAAATAACCCGTTATATAACAATGACTAATAACTTCACATATATTGAATTTACACTATTGTAGAATAACAAGTTAAAATTACAAAATAAAAGTTATATCACTAATCAATGGCGGTTTTATTTAAAGTGAGAAGTTGTCAGCAAAACACTTGTCTTGACTTGTATAATACCAATATAATCTAATCGAAAAACTTTTAATTTTATTTATTCTCAAGCGGGTTTCAGGATGCATCCTATACAATCCAATACATAAAGTTATATTCATTCACCACATCGATTTCATTTTTGTTCATTATTCTCATGGATTATTTTTATAAAAAAAAACACATTTAAACAGTTGAATGTTAAAGTTTTTTACATAAGAATACCTCAAGTCTCAAATCCGAATGAAATAAAAAAAAATTGGGACCTTTTTTCGATATATTTAAATTACTTTCAATTGTTAAATATATATGGCACATACATATATCATAGTGGAACAATATGGTATTATTAAGTCATCGATATGCTTTATTTATATCTACATCAAACCATATAATTAACTATCTAAAAACAAACTTCATAAGCCAATGTTCAAATACTATAATATAAACAATAACTTAAATCTATACAATCATAATAATCAACTGTGTATATATATATATAGTCATATCAATATTTCTGACTGAAAACATTTTGCGAGATGATATTATAATAGACTCATTGTTGACAAACTTTAAGCTAGATAACTAATAAAATAAACACCTACACTGTGTACGAAAATTTTCACTTCATTTGGCGTAGTATTTTACTTTTTTATATGAACGATAGTAATATTGTCAAGTTTTACAAATTATATTTATAAGTACGATAGTAGACTAATTATCAATTAACGTTTTTTTTAGTACAATGTACACTCCAAAACAGAAGAATATGGTTATACACAGTGTGAAGATGTTTACTTTGAAAGTGATGCATATGGATCTCCATAATATGAAAGCATATCTTGACACAATATTTTTCACAAGTTGGTTGCTAAACGATTGCGTAACCCAATAGGCACCCGTCATGCATGTTTAAATATTCAAAAATCTTGCAGATCTAGGAGTTAAACCAGCACTCCCTGGACTCGAGGCGTATACTTTAACTCTTACGATAGCAGAGAAATGAAGTTAATATTACTTTAAAAAATATTCATTATTTATTCTTCAATCTTCCAAACGACCAAATTTTTACGATACACTCATCGATAAACAATTCGATTCGTCTTGTCTAGTTACAAATTTTGTAATATACTATGAAATTATGGATAGTGTCTTATAATATTTAGATTGCAACTTATATACCAACCATAAATGAGATTATTAGTAACTTGCGTTTAATATTGGATGTTTAAATGATGCAAACTGTTATGAACGTATGTAAGTAATCAGTGCATCTAAAATAATTTAACAAAATTTACCTTTAGTGAGCTTTGGCTATAAAATTAGCAAATTTAAAATTAAATATTGATAGCAAAAATCATTCTCTGTAACGTAAGTTGACTGTCAAATTTATGCATGTATTTAAATACACATCAAACATATATTGATGTTCATAAAGTGACATAACTTCAATCCGCAATCTTGGATACCGAGCCAATCATAGACGAACTTCTTTACCTATTTGAATACCGAGGTGAGAAATATGTTAATTTGCTAAGTTTAAATGTAGAAATGAAAAATCCACCATATGAGGAATAAACTTCAAAACTAAACTTATTTCACCATGTTAAAACCTAAGGAAAAACATTTTTAACAAATATATTTCGTACAAAATAACCATATGGCTTGCAAACCAGGAAAAAACCCCAGTTTTAAAAATATTTAAAAGAAAAATAAACAGAAAAACATTATATTAAGTTGTTTTGTATTAAAAGTACTGTTTCAAAATATTCTTTTTAAATTGAGTGCATAGTGGAATAAGTTTAATTTGAAAATACACACCTCATATATAGCATTACTTTGATTTTAAAATAATTTTATAAAATTTTCATTTATTGACTGTCGGACTATTTGTAATAAATATTATAAATTCATTTGAAGTTATGATTCAAGATAGCAATAGATATACATATTGTATTCTATCCTAATATTATGGCACTATTTTGTTTTTAAATAACTATTACGAAATTTTCATTCAAGTGGATGTTGGAATATTTATTATGAATATTATCAATTCATTTCAAGTAATTGTGGAAGATAGCATTCCATATATTTTATTCTAGCCTTAAAATATCTAATTTTTGTATTAATATTTTTAAACAATATTGAATCGTGAATTAACGCACATAATCTTTAACTTTAGTACTATTTTTGATATTTCATTAGATATATATATAAATTAATAGGATTTATCATTCTATCGTGTCATAGTATGGCGTCACATCTCAGGCGTTTGATTTATGATATTAATAATACCAAATCTAACCCATCAAAAAAGAATACAAAAAATTCAATCCGTTCAAATAGTATAGATAAACCCACTATTATGACTATCGATTTCACTATCTCAGTTTCCATTAATGCGATGTGAGGCAACTCAAGACTTCCTTTGTGTCCATATTCAACAGACTGTGGTGAATTTTCTCAGCGTTCTCGCGCAGTAAATCGAGCGTCGTTCTTTGCGCATCCGGCTGATTGGATTTCTTTCCAACATGTGTCAAATATTACAGACAGAGGAACAGAAACCGTGTCACCCAAATTTACCGGTGCGTATTTATTGAAAAAAGGTAAAACGGATCTAAATATGTTTGGTTAAGTCGTGCGTGTAAAAAAATTCTAGAGGTCAGGCGTCAAATGTGATTTAAGAAACTGGAGGTGCTCTATTTATAAAAGGTGTGAATCCGTTAACGTTTTCAGATAAATTTTATAAAACCTTAAAATTTTGTGTATCATTAAAAATACTCCCCAGTAACGTTGAATCATAAACATAAACCATGGCCAGAAAACTCAGCGTATATTTATTCATAATATCAATAATACGTACGTAATAATAATGCAAATTTTCATTCTTTTTTTTTATTTCCCTTCCTTTAAAAATCATTTTTATTTATTTTCGATGATCTAAAACTGTTTTCCAATATTTAATTTTGATGCAAGCGTTTTTTCTTTGCATTTGACACTCATTTTCTTTCAAAAACCCTTGATATTGTTGGTTTTCAATTTTTTTCTATTGATCTAGACGTTTTTTTGTTTTTTAAATTGATATTATCATTTTTAGAGTGATTAAGCCAGTGATTACTTATATCTTGAGATGGATTATGTTTACAATAAGCTTTTTGAAGTATGCAAAATTTGACAATTTAAGCGTTGAAATATCTATGATGTTAACACCATCAGAAAATTTGGTATATCGAATATCTAAAGCTTGTTGTCAAGGCAAAAAAAATATGTAATAATGGAATACTTGGTAGTTTTAAAGATACCGCAAAAATAATAAAGTAAAAGACTTACAAAAATAATCATCTTGAAATAAAATTTATTGTCACTCAATTACAGCGTAAATATTATTTAAATACTATTCACACAGTAAAAACGTGTGAATGGATTACTGAAAACGAATTTTTCCTAAAACACGTAGCGTATAGATAGAAATTATACAAAGAGAAATGCTAACATAAAAGCTTGTCTTAGCTTATTCAATTATTTTACATGTTCATAAAAATACTGATTACTTGATTTAGAAAAATTACTTACATTTCTGACTAGAATCATTTAGATTTCTTTACGAAACTTGACATTGACAAAATCTGCTGCAAAATATAATAAGATTGATAATGTTGATAAATAGTTTTTTTATTTATTTTTAACGTATACATTTATTAAAAATTATATCAGCAGGTAAGACATAATTTTTTTGCGGTTTCTTTTCAAATAATTTGCATGGCCATACTCAATTATGTCAAGAAACCTAATAAATCACTTAAGTGGTATGGTGAGCTTAAATATCAACGCATAAAAAAAATTGTTTACATATTTAACATAAAGAGGTTATAACGCAGTTTTTATTTATTTTGCTCATATTAACCCTGAAAATAAACCATATGAAAGTGAAAGTTATATATGATAAATTGCTTCTCATAATAATCACTCCTCAACTAATTACTCAACTTAAATCGCATTCAGTACTGTATTTTATAATTAAATAAAAATATTAAACAACGAAATTTGAACATGTTTCTTCATCTTTCGAATCGCATCCGTCTACCGTCGAGTTAAATAAGTCATAAAAACATATGTTTTATGTATTTTTTATGATTTTAGTAGGTGTGTTTAGTTTCAGAGTACGAGCCCAATTACTGGAGCCAAATTTTAGTACCAAAACAAATAAGCTTAATACATAAATATATTTCGACGTATTTTCAATAACTATTATAAGGTATCTGTTTATCTAGCGGGTGAAAAGTACGTACTTGTGTACAAAGATGCAGTATTGGTTTCCGAGTAACTTAAACAATTTGCTGACAGTCAAAGAATACGCAATTCCATATACATGTTATCCATTTATCGAAAAGATACTCGTACACTTACACTGTATTGATCCGTATGATACACTTTTAGAATGACACGATAATATATATATTTACTTAGGCAAAAACTAATGATCAATCAAACTAATATATATTCAGAAGTACTACATTGATTAACTTTATCGTTTAAACATTAATGTTTCGACACATTATTTGACTTTACATGTAGCTATTTAGTTTGTTATTGTATACTACGATTACATCATTATCAATAGTTCACATCACTTTATGTGTTGTAAATACTCAATTTTTAAACTAAAAGTAGCCAAATTTTATTCGATTGATTCCATTTTAAAAAACAAGTCCTTAATATTTAAATAATTATGCTGAAAGACTATTTCTCAAATTTTAATCCAGCTATATTTATTGCCAATTAATGGTTTTATTAATTGTTTCACTTTTTTTTAACCATGTTTGCTCCCAAAGTGAAACATATGGATCTACACAGTATGGAGATATCCACTCCGAGCGGAGTATATGGATCTCCGTAATGTGAAGACGTCTTGACAAATTGTTTTTTACGAGAATCGTTTGTCAGACAATTGCCCAACCCAGTGAGAATCCAGTCGTGCATATTTAGATTTTTTAAATCCAACAACAGATGAGAATTTGATCTCGCATTTTCCGGATTGTTAGGCGCGGACGCTACCAACTACGCTAACCGTGGAGACAGATATTTACATTAGTTTTGACGTTACAATAAAATATTATTATACTACACTAATATCTAGTATTGTATTGATTAAATACGTAATAATTTTTGAATTATTAATAATTATTTGGATTTATAATAATGGATGTATAATTATTTGGATATATAACTTTTATACTATATTATAGTACTGCATTACCGAAGTTCATTGTCTGGTTTTACGATTGTTTTTATTCAATTCAAGATAAAGACTATGAGAATAAAGTTCATTTGGAAACCTTTTAAGTTACATCAACATGAAGTCGCATTACTGGCTTTCTACAGATAGTCAGCGGTAATCTGAGTAGCTGGGTACTATCAAATGAATAGGTTGTAATAATGTAACTCTGAAAACTGTGAGAGATCTATTAATAATTTATTTAATCATTTATGTATTATCAATTTATTGCATTCCCATCAGTCATTTTAATGGAGTGCAGTCAGGCAAATATCTAGTTAAATTTAATGTTATAATTTCACCATTCGATATACGATAGCCATAAGTTGACAACAGGTATCATACACTTGTTAAATTATTCAGGGGGGACAAAAAATCTCTTAAAATATATTTTAAAAAGTAATGAAATATATTTTTTTTGAATAAACATAAACATTATTTTACTTAAAAATATGATTTCATTTTCACCTATTACTCAATATTTTTTGTAAGGTTTTTGGTCCTCCTGAAAAGTTTAACAAGTGTGTGATACGTGTTGTCAACTTATGGCAGTCGATATTTTTATTTTAGCTAAGAATTCTGTCACTTAAAAAACTTTTGAAACCTTAAAACGAGTAAGATATTTTCTACTTAAAAAAATACCGAATACTCTTCAATAGATATTGGTATGGCACTGTAATTAAGAATAGGAATCACCTAAGCTTTAGTGTCGCTTGCACGCCAGCCAAAGTCTTAAAATATTGCTTCTAAAATACTTCTGGAACCATAAAAATCGCATAATATTCGTTATACTACGGTATACGCTCGCATAATAGGTATGCAAAAGACGTAAGAAGGAGGAAAAAACCAGTATGTATTATATTATATATAAATAAATATATATTTTAGTTGATTAAGTAAGTAAACTTAGTAAAACTCAGAAAACGAACTTTTAATTTTTTTAGAAATTATACAGCAATAGCAAATTAACGAAGCTTTTTAGAATCACTGAAATATATATATTTAAAATATGCCGAATACTTACATATACTAGAAAATAAGTAATTAAAATGATTAAGTGATCAATAATTATCAATATATATTATAACACATGTGAAAATATGTTTTAACTTGTTTTATAGAAGCACATTATCAAAACTCATGTTTTCTAATGTCTATAAATTACGATAATTATTTTCTAACTTATTTTTAAAAAATATCATGAGCTAGTCTTATAAGTTGTAAATAGAATCTTAAAAGAATTTAGATTTTTTATGATTAAGGACTTCTATAGTATAAAATTGTATGGCTCTGTGAATAAAACATTGTCCCTACTATATAAATTAACAGTGATCTCACATATAGAAGTTTACCAGTTTTGAATAATTTAGAATTTAACAGTCGAATATATTAATTATTTAAGCGCTAAAATTAAAATTTATTTTTAAAATTCAATATATTATTTTTAGTAAATATTTTTTTATATAATTTCGTGAATAGAGCTATTTTCTAACTACTTGTGAAAGCTGTATAAATTTCCAATAGCCGCAGAATAAAGTCACAGAACGTGGCACGACCCATCTGACAGTAGAAGAAACTTCTGGACGTGTCCATAAAACTTCATTAACCCTTTTATTGACGATCGATCGAGTTACACACTGACACCCAATACCTTCCCTTCCCTAACCTGAACATTAATACTGCGTTATTTCAGGTAATCTCATTAAAAGTATAACTTTGTAATAGGTTTCTCAATCCAGCTATATTAATGAATCAACGAAATAAATTCTGTATACGAAATGTTTATATTTATTTCACACATTGCTAAAGTTTATTTATTCATTTGTTCTTCAAATAGTTTGTTTATAAATTAATTATTTTATGAATACGTTTATCCGTTTGAACCATTTTAATATTACACCGAGCTTTGTGGTGGATAAACTAGCTTTTCTAAGCTTAACTTTTAGTAATAATTAAACCTCAGGATAAAATAAAATAAAATTTAATATCTCAGCATTTTCTGACTATGTCTACTAGATAAAAATATTTACCACAATACTATAGATATTAAAATATGTAAATTGCTTATTTTAAAATAGTTTTATAATTAGTTAGTTCTAGACACCCGCAATACAACGTATGCTATGTTAAGGTAATTAATTTTTCGTATTGTCACAATAACGTGAGTCCTACGACTTAGTAAAATTCTAAGGAATTTACTTGATTATTTCTAAATCACTAATGTTAACAGAATATTTTTATATCATCAGTAATGTTCATTTATGAAACAAAAATAATTGAAGCTCTTCTAATGGTAATTTCATCCATGTTTTCTTAATGATAACCCATAATCATATATATATTTAAATCAATAAATTTTAGCTATCGTGACTTTAACTAGTACGATGAATTTTAAATATGCATTATACCATAGTTTAATTCAATTTTGTTCACAAAAAACAAATATTATGTATCTATTGGTCGTAATTGATATATTACCATATTAATAATACACTTTATTCTGTAGAATTATTAGTTGGTCAAAAATTATCAATTTACTATTACGTAGTCATAAATGACAATTTATTGGAAGGAAATAGCATAGATTACTAGTTGAACTCAGAAATTGGACTATGCATCATATGCAAGTAAGCTTGGCTACATTCTGCTGCTAAAATTTGAATTTTTGGTTGTAAACTCTTAATTATTATTTTTACATGCATTTTAATATTTACGTAAAAGACTTAATTTGAACTGTTATAGTTAATTAAATAAGTTAAATTTATTTAAACATTAAATAAAACTCATTATTTCGTACATAATAACTATATGAAAAAGACAGTATACAAAATTCCTTGAGAAATAATAATTATACTACAAGTACCTATAGTTATCCGAAATTTTAAGCTATTTAGTGAATTCATTATACATTCATCTGCGTTGTATTTATAAGATGAATTCACAAAACTCTGCACATAAAACTATACATTTCTAATGAAATTTGTTTAAAAAAATCCGATCAATTTTTTTCAATTTCGTTGTTTTAGAGCAATACAGCTAGAGTTATGATAACTATCTTTATAGTGCAGAGCTTTTGAGATTAGATTTATTTTGGAAGTTTTTATGAGTTTTCATAGAACTTTTCAAAGTTCAAAGTGTGTCATCAATTTATTGTTTTGAAAAATAAATTTCATCTCGGGTTTTTTTAAAAATATTTATTGTATTCATTTGTATGGAATAGTTTTTCAATTAAGCATAATTAGCAAATTTCTTCTATTCATATAATATATTTTTTAATTCAGTGACAATGTGAGGTTCAAATTAATACACATATAACCAATACCGAGCAAACTTTGTAATCATTTCGTGCGTCATAAAACTGGTAACATTCAAGGACTAGACAAGTATAAAACGGTTATCCCTTAGCCGACCGGAAGGGGGTTGAAACTAACTAAAAGTGCTGAAACAGAAAGCGATAAAAGGCTTTGTCGACCAATGAACACCGCCGTCAACTGGATTTGATTAAATGCTGATTTTAAACTTTGCCACATACATTATCATAAACTTATGGGGGTGGCTTTAACCAATTCAAATAATGACCAAGCGAAAAGTTCAACGTTTCCCGTATGATTAAATAACCTATTATGCAGTTTAATTAACTTATTTCTTCTTCCTCTTGGTGTAATAATTCCACCATTTACTTTTCAGATCTATTCAATGACACTTAGAACCAAAGTTTATACACATAATTCACTTAGGTCATACTAATCAGCATACATAATGATAGGAATATAACGAAAGGATTTACAGGATGCTTCATTTGCACATAGCCACCCAGAAGAAGACTGTATTATAAAATATATAACCATATTTATTTAGACCAATTTGTAAACTTAATTTTTCAGGAAATTTTTACGAGGATCGGTTGCCAACTAAACGACAAATGATTTTTTATCCACTCCGGTAGTTTTAAGCTTTATCTATCTACAAAGCTTGAACCCGCGATGTGCTCAATCTATAAGGTAACAAGTTTCTTACGTTTAATGTGTTTTATTAATTAATTTTATAAAATTTAAATGATATAGACACCGTGTAGTGTATCTATTCAGTAGCCGAGAGGTTGGCAGGCACGTCTTATATCCAAGGTACGTGAGTTTAATTCCTATATCCACTGGGTATTTAAGAAAATCCAAAAATGTAGCACTGAATCCGTCTGATACCTAATTCTTGTGAATAGTATATTCTTGTCTATCAAGACACGTTTTTACATTATGAATATAAAATATACTCAACTTTTGTAACTTTGGAACGAGCATTTTTAGATTGTGTAAATCTATACGCTACATTCTCGAAGCGAAGATGGTAAAAAACGGGATATTGAAAATATATTCTACAATGAATTGCAGTTACATTAATTGTAAGAGACAACTTTCTTGTATCGTTAGTTATGTATTAGGAGCCCACTATCATAACTCATAATCTTCAGTATTCATCCATAAATATGGAGATTGTGAGTCATGATACTACGCCGTTCATATCAAAGAAGAAATAATACAATAAATCGATACAGCTTTAGAGTTCAGTACAGCGATATGAAAATGACCGATTTCGGTTCGTATTTCCGTTTGAATAATTACGAGTTGTATTTTTAGTCATTTTTTGGTTGAGTGATTACACCATTTCTGTATACAATTAATTAACAGAACGTTGTTTTAAAAAAAACACTTTTTGGTGTGAAGTAACTATGATATTCATTTTTATAAAACCATTTATCGTAGACTAGATTTTATTCCATTTCAATTTATAAATGCAATACACTAACTGCTGTTGTATACCGAGCTTACTAAATTAATTACTCATGAATTTGTATTTTTAAAAAATGATTAGAACAAATAATTTTTATTTTTATCGTAAAATGTACGATAAATGTTTCTGTAATATTGTAATATATTTTAATCACACCACAAAGCCAAGTAAAACACAAAACAAAATTTCATAGAACTATTTCGTTAAGCTTTCGTAGGATCCAAAATGAATCTTTAATTTCTTCGATTCATGATTTTTTGGAATTTTTCATATTCACTATTAATTAGCATTTTATTTAGTAGCGGTTAATAATTTGCATTAAACTTATAAAATCTTTCGCTTTGATTATATTTACCATATTTTTTTTTGCGTTATTAAAAATAATTTCATTATATGAGAAATAACAAATCTTCTTATAGTACTCAATACAAAAAAATAGTAAAAACCAAATAATTTGAAAATGACAATGTTTAATATATATGATTTGAGAACTGGAAGCATTAACGAAGATTTTTTTTTAAAGAAGCAGATCCTATCTTAGACTGTATCATATATAATGATAAAAGGTATAAGTATAGCCTTACTATATTTCAAAAAATGTTACAGTCGAAATAAATAATACACTTTTTATACCATGTTCGCTCCTAAAGTAGAGCATATGGATCTACATAGTGTGAACATATCCACCTCAAAAGAGAATTATATGGATCTCCGTAATGTGACAGATTATTTTTCACGAGACTCTTTTGTCAGAAATTTTTTAAGCCCAATGGGCGTGCAGTTATGGATTCAATTCTGACAGATGGAGAATCGAATCCGAATTCGCCGAATTGCTAGGCATACACACTACCAACTATGCTAATGGGGGAGACACAATAAATAAGAACATAAAAATACTAATAACGGGGATGTACAAAAAAATCTTATACGTCCTTTAAAGCATTCAATATACATACATATATATCTTAACGCATTAAGTATACTAATTTGGCAAAGTTATTTTTTGGATACATTCAAACTAAACGAAAATACTTGAAATTGCAGGATTAAATGTTTCTTCATTGATGGAACCATATCTTATCACAGAGTCATATTTCTCGAGCTTTTCTTACAAGATTGTGTTATTTTAAGACAGAAAAAATAGTTACAAACAACTCGACTTGGCCTCCTTCCAGCTTTGGCACTTTGCATAATAAGCTGCATATTTCCTTTATGACTTTTTTAAGCTCTGGTTTTTTTACACATTTTTTAAGAACAAATGTTACATTCTATTCCATTTTGCTAAATATTTCCAACGCCAACCATACTTATTCCAGTGAGTACTTGTATATTTTATATAATTATAGCTGGATTTAAATATTTTTAGGAATATTTATTTTTTTAAATATGAATTAAATCAATATCAAGGTGATATACTGATACAGTCCCTTAAAAACTCATGAATTATTA